>CAMXCT020000463.1:0-165000 GCA_947184155.2 Cladocopium goreaui | reverse complement strand
CAATCTATATCTATCTATATCTATCTATATCTATATCTATCTATGTCTATCTATATATATATATCTGTCTATCTATCTATCTATCTATCTATATATCTATCTATCTATATCTATCTATCTCTATCTATCTCTATCTATCTATATCTATCTATATCTATCTATATCTATCTATATCTATCTATATCTATCTATATCTATCTATATCTATCTTTATCTATATATATCTATCTATATCTATCTATATCTATTTAAATCTATCTATATCTCTATTTATCTATCTATCTATCTATCTACCTATCTATCTATCTATCTATCTATCTATCTATCTTATCTATCTATCTATCTCTATCTATCTCTATCTATCTATATCTATCTATATCTATCTATATCTATCTATATCTATCTATATCTATCTATATCTATCTATATCTATCTTTATCTATATATATCTATCTATATCTATCTATATCTATTTAAATCTATCTATATCTCTATTTATCTATCTATCTATCTATCTATCTACCTATCTATCTATCTATCTATCTATCTAATCTATCTATCTATCTAATCTATCTAATCTAATCTAATCTAATCTATCTATCTATCTATCTATCTTTCTATCTATCTATCTATCTATCTACCTATGTATCTATCTATCTATCTATCTATCTATATATCTATCTGCATTCATCTATCTATCTGCTGTCTTTATCCATCTTTCCATCTGTCCAATTTTCCATCTATCCATCTATCTATCCATCGATCTTTTTTCTTCCTTTCTAGCTATCTATCTATCTATCTTGCTATACATATATATATATATATATACTTATTTATTTATTTATTTACACATGTCATATATATATATGTGTGTGTGTGCGCGTGCAGTGTTTTTGGGAGTATCCCTCACCTTGAGCCTTGGGTTCCCCGCCCAGAATGCATGCTACTTTATTCCCTGAAGATTCGAAAAGAGCCATTGCAATTTCGTATCTAACATGAAATCGACGCGGAAAAGTATCATTGTTTGATCAGTCCCAACAAGCACAGAAAACACAAAATCATTGAAAAATCTTGAAAGTGCCACCAGTACCAGCGACTGCCAAGCTGCCGTGAAGATTTTGCTCTTCCCGGATTCGGTGGCTGCACAGATGAACTGCAAATCCCCCAGCAAGCGCCAGGTCTTCCTAGTGGCAGCTGGGAAGAAGCTGCTTGTTGCCATGAAATCCTCTAAGTCAAATCGCCAATTTTATCTACTTCATTAATACTATACAGTGATATAATTGATAGACAATTTTTCCAGCTTCAGTCGAATGCCCCATGTCTTTCACAAGGTATACAATGATTTACATTGATATATTCCATTCCTTGACCTTGACAGGCCCGCATCCCATGTCCATCGCATTACAATACACCGTATCAACTTCAAGGCTCAAGGTCTTATCATTCCCACCGGTGAGCAGAAGACTTCGGTGTGAGTCGAACACCACCTTGGAGTTTCTGGTGTGGGTTGTCTACCCACGTAGATATATATATATACCGATCGATGATGATCGATATGCCTATTCAATACATATGTGCATATATATATATATATCAAAGCCGAGAAACACCATGTGCATGTCGCATTGATCGCATGCAGGCAATATAAACTTGCGTATATGAATGAACTACCACACACACATTTTGATATATCATGGGTGAGTTGGGGCCTTTATGAACCTTCAGTGGGGTCAAACTGGTTGGGTTTATCACGTTGCTCTGAAATGTGTATGTGAGTTCAAGTCTGCAGTCACCAGAAGCAAAAACTGTTCCAGACATCAATCAAACAACGCTGCATGTTTCTCATTCCTTATAAGGGTTTCTTAAAATGGAGGTAGCCATGAATCATCCAAAATTGGAACGTTTTACTGTTGAAACCCATGGTTTAAGTAGTCTGAATACTTCATTTCTTGGGACATTGCCAAAATCATGAGTTTCAGGTGTTGTTCCCAATATATTTTCAAAATTTCCCACCCATTTTGATCCTAAAATCGAAAAAATGCCCGACATGTTCCAACAGGACACCGATACAGTGCCGCGCACGTGGGCACTTTCCACTTGCCACAGCGCCTCAGCGCAGCGCGGTTAGAGCGGTGAAATGATTGTACCCTATCGGAGGAGAGACAACAGAACTAGCAGCCAACAGGGATGACAAATGTGACTCATTTGGTTATCATATTTGTAATGAGACAACGTGACAACTTTCAATTTACACATGATTCATGACATGATGCCAAAAAAAACATCAATAATCAAACATGTGAATGATCATAGAACGAAATGTGTACATATACATGCATGGCAATAAGAAAACAATGCTAAATAAAAATAATTACCTAAATGGTAAATGATCCACATAAATACCTGGTGTTGTAAATGCTTCCAATTGTCCCAATCAGGCACCTAAGAGTACTGCCACCCTCCGGTACTCAGCTGGTTTGCTGGAAATTCCCCCATTTGCTTCGATGTGTTCCGATGAAAAACCATGGCTAGTTCGGAGATTTCTCGGCCCGGCCGTGTTTGACTACCAAAGGGTAGTTACGGGTAGTTGGTGAGTTAAATAAGTTATATACCCTTGGGTACTCCAATTCTATCAGCCTTATTTCATCCAAGTTGCCAACGGTGGACCACTTCCACAGTAAAACCAGGATGATATGGCACCTGGCGTTAAGAACCAATGGGCAGATACTATGGCTGAAAGATGATGCGCGAACCAGCAAGAAGAGTTAGAATTGGGATATCATGGTGACATGGGAATATCATGGGGAACTCAATAGGCCATTTTCCAGCAAGCAATGCCAAACATATCCCCAGCATACCCCCGGCCGATATAGTGCCCCAATCAAATCTTCAATCAAAATCGCATGATGGGACAATCTGCAAGTTCATTCCCATTTATATTATATATATATGTGTGTGTAAATGTATAATTATATATACATATATATGTGTGAGTGTGTGAGTGCGTACATATTAATATTGCTGTTGGTTTTATCTCCCATCGTATCCCCATCACATCCCCCTTGTATCATAGGTTCAGGACATTGCCCGAAACATCCTGGGTAGAGCCCCCACCCCTGCAGTGATCCGGGCCTGTGGTGCTGCAACCCACCAACAAACCTCGCAGCGTGACATTAGACAAACATGTCGGCTTTCATGAACAACCTTGGCCCGTGATATCACAAAACATATTGGGGAAACAGATTATTTAACCATCAGAAATGGTGATTTAGAGGAACATTACCTACTGAGAATATATTTTTTGCCAGGGCGTCGCAGAGAATATAATGTGATCTATAATATCTATAAATATATATATATATATCTATATATGTTTTCTATATATCTATAGATATCTATATATATATATCTCTCTCTCTCTCTCCCCTCGCCACCAAGGTGAAGGCCCCACTGAGGGCTGATGGTTTTTGGTGGTTAAGATTCGCCCTCAATAGACTCAAACGGCTGGGTCGCCGCCGTAGGGGGGTTGCATTATATCACAGAAAATACTCAATTTTTGGTGGTAAGTCCCCTTTTATAGCGAGTTATTGGGTTCGTTAAATCCCGACGATGTGATTTGATGTGATAGATCAGATTGTTGCTTGTATATATATATATATATCAGATATCCCATCATGTTCCCGTCAATATCCAAAAAATCAACGTTTTTCAAGATGCAAATCACAGAAGGCGCAGTACCTGGCCAAAAAAACATTCCCCATTCCCCATTCTAAAACACATGTGCATATATGTAAAAATAAACATACATAGATATCTATATATATATATGCATATATATATACACATATATATATATGTATATAGATAGGGTCAGCAAAAGCAATGAAGATATTATACTGCCAACTGTTGGATATAAAATATAAAATAATTGAAAATGAACAAGCTGAAATACCAGTTGTTAAATGAAAAGAGTTGTACGTTAAAGATGAGTATGACACTGATAATATCATTGATGAGCACATTGGCAGAACAACCCCGTAATCATAAGAGGAGAGGTTGCTGGAACCGGTAAGAGCTATATATGCGAAAGGGTGATAGACAGAGACTTTAAGGTTACATTTGTTTGCCCTACCAAGAAGTTATTGCAGTCATTTGAGGGAGAAGCAATTACAATCAATACGCTTTTTGGTAAATCATTTGGTACTGTTAAATTGGATGAGTTTGATCTTTCAGAGTTTGATGCTATTGTTTTTGATGATGTTTGTTTTGCTAATAAGAATGTATATTGGAAGATGAAGAAGTTTGTAGAAAAGAATAAGAAGGATAAAATAATAATTGGAACCGGTGATGCCCTACAATTAAAACCTATTCAAGAGCTTACTAACGCACAGGACTATCATACTGATGCCGATGAAATCATTGATGACATGTTTGAAAACAAGATAAACCTGAAGCAAGAGGCTAAAAAATGAAGATGATAGAACCAAAATATATAAGATAAAATATGACATTTTTGTTAAACAGTGTTCATTTACAAAAGTCATTGAGAAATACTTTTCATATACTGTACAACTGACATCAGTGGTTCTAAGTATAACATTGCCGTTCCCAATAACACCTGTAAAAATATATCCAAAGAGATTAGGAAAAAAGAAAACGGACAGTATATGAAAAAGGAGAAAGGCTAATCTGCAGAGAATACACCAAAGTTGATGGGAAATTGCTTAATTTAAATTTTGAATATGAAATAGTAGTAGTATGTTAGTATGTGTTACTTTTTTTTATGTTGAAAGATATTTCAAAGTCGGGAGGTTCAAGGTTTAGATAAACCTTACGTAAGGAAAATTCATATTTGCTTCTTGCTTTACTTGTCATTCTGCCCAAGGCAGTAGCATAGGTGGTGGTATTACAATCTTTGATTACAACCACTTTCTGATAAGAAATTATAGGGAGTGGTTATGGACTGCTATTACAAAAGCTAAGGACTTAAGTAGATAAAAGTTGGTCAAATACAGTGATGGGTTGAACAATATAAAATACAAGATAGAAAAGGTCAAAGAGAAATACCTAAGGAAGGTTATATCAATGCTCAATGGTTTATGGATAATATAACCAATCAATGTAATTTCTGTCAATTACTGTGGTTTTGTGGCTTTACATAAGATATTAAAAAAGGTACTATATCAACAAATCTGACAGCCCAACGAAAAGGTAATGAAATAAGCCATACGTTAGATAATTGCATTGCTTACTATCATCGTTGCAATAGTAGTTGCAAATTAGCATTTATAAAAATATTTCTGAGATAAACTATCTAAAGAAATATTGCCTTATAATCGTAAGATATGATGTGCTTTGATAAAGATTATATCGAGCAATTTAGGGATATGACACCTGAACAAATAGAAACCCATACTTTTTGGAAAAAGTCAGAAATGTAATGGAACGCTTTCCAGTTGATTTTGGAATTGATAGGATAAGAAAACTAATGAAGAAAATCAAAGAAGAAAAAGCAAATGAAAACAAAACATTACAAAAATAATTCTGCAATCGTTCATAATAGTCAAAAATAATAAAAAGTTAATGTGCCTAACTTAACAATATCTAATAAATTTTCTTTCAAAACTAATTCTTGTAAAAATGTACTTAAAGAAATATTACCTTGTAATAGTAGTAGAAATATGACTACTCGATGTAATCAAAAACAAATCAATCATCATATTAACAATGAATGGTATAAATGCTGTGGATTAAAAAAGCAACATCTAGAAATGTCTAAACTAAATTTACCTGCTAATGTTGTAAATAATACTGGTATTGTTGATTATCACTAATGATAAACATGATGAATGCAACAACTGTCAAGTATGGAGGTGTCTTCAAAGTCAAATAAGTTGCCGCTGAAAAATCAAAGAAATGCAAAAGAGAAATGTAGAATATTATATTTAACATATTCTTCACTGTCTATTACAATAATTTGCCACCTATTGAGTATGTGAGAAAGTTTGTGAAAATCAGTCAGGAAAGATATGACATCTTTGATAAAGTATTATGGAAATTCTGGTATGAATGGCAAGTTAAGGATACAATAGAAAATGTTAGACAATACATTATATAGAGATACAAAGTTAAATTTTCAACAGAATTACTCAAAAATATGTAAATCTATTTGTTAAATCAACTTATGAATACAATACAATAAAGAACAAAATCCACCTCACCGATTAAATTAGTATCCTGAAATTAAAGCAATGTAAATCTCAATCCCATAAATTATATAATAACGTATTATTTAATCTATGTTGTAGAATATATGTTCCAGTAAAATAGTGTTTTACAGATATGGTATATATGTTTTATATATGTGTATACGTGTGGTGTGCCCATCTACAAAACAAATTTATCTTTAATGATTTGTTGGTGATATGTTCTAAACTGGATGAAGGTGCTTCAGGCACCGGTTAGGATGAAAATGGGCACACACACACTCTTATTCAAACATATATATATATATGTGTGTGTGTGCGTGTGCACAAATGCCGGGAAATACAATACAAAATGGATCAAAATTGCATATTTTATATTCAATCCATAAATGCAATCTGAGGGAGTGAAAACAAATGAAAATGGTGCCCGAAATTTTACCAAATTTTAGTTCAACAAATGGTCTGATATCAACTATATATGTATATACATATGTGCAATATACAAGGTATGTATTCAAAAATACGCATATCTTGCATGCATTGTATTTGCATTTCCTTATTCATGCATTCATTTATTCATATCTTGATCTACTCATACGTTCATATATTCATGTTTTAACATTGGTTCATTTGTTGATTTATTCATATGTATTCATTTGTTGATTTACTCATACTTGTTCATTGGTTCCTCTATGTTTAAGATTTATTACTTATTGTCTTTACAATATTTACATATGTGCAAGTCATGACAAGAGGACACCCGCGGTCGCCAGGCAACTCAGGGCATGACTGTAGCGCAGCGCGGTGACCGAGTGCCTTCAGATCCAAGGTGACAGGCACTGGAAACCATGGTTTTTCCCCATCAAACAAAGGGGGGTTCCTGCATAAACCGTTTGTTGAAACCATGAAGTGTTTTATCAACCGTCATAACCACTTAATGATCATTTAGCCATTTTAGTTTAGGCATGTTAAAGGATCATTAAGCATGTTTTTAATCTACAGTATCGTGTAAGCTTCAACTGGTGTAATTTTACCCCAGAGTTCCACCAGTGTTTCTATGGGGTGGTATGTCATCTTAGGAAGATGTTCGTCCCTTCTATATGATCATTAATGAAGACCTAGAAGACTGGTCCTGTATTGAATGAATGCGTTCATTTCGGTTCTCCACATTGGAGGGGTTCTTTTGGGCAAGGGGAATCAAGAGATACAAAGAGAGTCAATGTGTATATCTTGAACGTCCTGAACTAGGAGTGGCAGGATGCAAACTGCAGACTGCACATACTGCACCATATCTTATCATTCTCAAACGGCATCTCAACGCGGTGGATTCTGTTATCAATGAACCACTTGCCCAGCATTGGGGTATGGGCCGAAATCATTGGACATCAAATCCATGGTTCAATACTCAAAGTGACCAAATGTGTGGGTTGGCAAAGCCACCATTTTGAGCAGCATCCCATCCAGAAAAGCTCACCGATCCCAGCCACTGGCCGAAGGGAGTTGGAAGGTGATGGAGTTCCGACAACTTTGACTCGAACTTCCATATTCGCACCTCCCGCAGCGCGCAGCACTGGAGTCACTGAGTTGGTGCCCATTAAACCATTATGCGTGCCAATCACAGTACGTCCTAGGAGTGCTTCCAATTTGCTAGCCAAATGCAGCCAGAAGCTCGACCCCAAATTATAAGTCCTATCCTATCCGCTTTGAATTTTGAGTTGTTTTGAACTGACATACAGTAAAACCATTGAAGTTTTGTCTGTGCATGTCCAGACAAGATTTTGTGGCAGCCAATCATCCAAGTGGGGGCCAACTTTTATTAGTAAATGTATATAAATGTCTATTTCTGAGGAATGCTCAGCCTATCAGTCAAATAAGATTAAACCATTAAACCTCTTCAAAAATTGCCATTGTCAACTGGTGCTGCTCAGCTTCCGAATGACAGGCAGTAAAGATGGTGCTTAGCTCAGCATTGTAGTGCATCGCGTTGATCACGTTTACCTGTAGCGGCTATCAGAACAAGGAAGGGAACAGGTATACAGTATCATACGCTGGTATACATCTTGTCCGGAAAACTTAGAATCCAACAACCATTCAATGGAATATCACCATCACATGCACGGGTTTCCCGCAGAGGGGATTCAGGGTCCCAATGGGCAGTAAAGAGGGTCAACATTGGGGCCTGGTCATCGAGCATTGACACACATAGATATGTAAACACATGATGCACATATATATGACATACATACGTACGTTCTGCGTGTATATGTATGTGTACAACTACATAGATATAGATATCAATAAAAACACATAGAAATATGTGTATACATATAGTGCAATATGATGCACCCAACGATTTCTAAACGTACAGATACACGATTAATATATACATATGTGGTTTTAATATTAAATTATATAAATATAGATATTATATTCTATTCTATTCTGTTATAATATATTATATATATAGATATAGATATATATATATATATGTGTGTGTATGTGTGTGTATACGAGGCATCCGTTTTTGGGTGTACCAGAACGCCCAGTGACTACCAAGTTGGGTAGGGCGGGGTGGACGCTCGCCTGGCAAAACTAGGGGTCTGCCAGGCGGCCGTACTGAACATGGAAGGATCAGAAGGATGATTGCTCTATAATATCTATCTATCTATCTATCTATCTATCTGTCTGTCTATCTATCTATCTATCTATCTATATATATGTTTATGGTTGTGAAACATGATTCTTCATTACATATGTATATACTGTATGTATATCTGTGCGTGTGGATATTTTGTGTGGTAAATTCAATGCCATAAACCATCCCCAATCGAGGTTTATTATTGGGTATACCGTTATACCGGCATAGCTCTGGGATGATGTAAAATGACCCCAGCCATGGTTGGTGAATTCGATGGTCCCCTCAGGCCCAGTCGCGTGGGCCGTTTCCACTTTGCACACCTCGGAAGCTGACGCCCACCCAAGGGGACAATCACAAAGATCCCAGCAGTTTTTGTTGGCAGCTGCATGAAAAAATCTTGCTGTTTGGGAAGGAATCAAAAGCCAAGTTGCCTTCTTTACCACCCATGAACATCAATGTATCATTTTTTTCTGGTGTTTTAAGAATAGGGCACAAAGGTGTTGTCATGTGTTGTCTCATTTCCGTGTGGCTCAGCTTTGCTATCACAAAAATCCAGCGGAAAAAAAAAGTAGACAGCCCACGTTTCTCTAGACCGGAAAAGAAGTACAATGGCACATAATTATTTTGGAATCTTTTAGGGCAACTTCGAAATTCCATACATACATTTCCAGCAATAATGATGATAATCTACAATAATAACATACGTATAAAAGCCATATGGATCCATATGAGATATATTGTGGGAAGCCCAAGGCCCACAAGTCCCATTTGGGGATGGTTTAATGGTGATGACTTGCCCTTTTTTTCGCCATTAGCCGCCTCCTTGAAGGTCTTGTTCACCATCTCCCATGCCCTCAGTGATGCATCCGCGCAGGCGGCGATGACCATGTTTTTGCGGCCAAGATATGCGATGACCTGAGTAAAAAGGGGAGGTGTCCCGTTGCGGTTTGGAAAAATCACAGCTCTTTCAATGTCCCAATTGGGGGATGGTGCCCCAGTGGGGGATGTGCATTTACCAAGTTTAGCTTTTCTGTCCTTTCTCTTCTATCTGATTCTATCTTTTCGGGGGCCAAGAAATTCCTGCTGACATTGACCCAAAGAAAAGCCCCGAAGCAATGAAGATTTCGGGAACAGGAAAAACGGTGGGAAACCAAACCAAGACTTAAATTACAAGAAGTTACAAGTCATAATAAACGAAAGAAATCAACAAACTGCACCATGTCTTTCTTGCTTGAATGTGTGCGAATCTCACCCAAGTGAATAAATATGAGTCGAGATGCAACTCCTACAAACTTGGCACGAACTGACGCAACAAGCAACGCTTCCAGAATCAACGTTGGAAGATCTTGCCCTTTGGCATTGGAAGATCTTGCCCTTTGGCATTGGCCAAGCAGCGTGAATCTCGCTACCCACAGCCTCCTCCAGTACGGCCAGTTTAGCCAATTTCCCATCCTGGAGGCAACTGGCTCAATACGACTCACATTTTAAGATGAGCTATCAACTTGTGTATGGTGGGTGCCAATCGTGGAAATATCCACATTGTTGTTGTTGTTGCTGCTGGTGGTGTTGTTTTTGTTGTTCTTTGTCTTCTTCTTCTTTTTCTTGCATTCCGAGTTCCAGTGTGGTTCACATCGCTGGTCCATGTCAAGGGCCGTTGTTTGTTCTATACCCGCCCCTGGCGGAATTCGTTGAATCATCTTGAATCCTCATCACAAATTACTTCTAAAATCACCATTGCTTGTTGCTTGGTGAAACCCATTTTGTTTGTTTCCGGGCAAAGTCCTAAATCCCACTTGTGTTGATTAAGTTAAATCCATATCTTTCTTTAAATCCCGATTCTGAGTGCCTGAACTGGCCGGTTGAATCCCCATGCTTGTTGGCTGAACCCCTATTTTTTCGCGTAAATCCACCAT
The DNA here is from genome assembly GCA_947184155.2 of Cladocopium goreaui. Classification (NCBI taxonomy): domain Eukaryota; class Dinophyceae; order Suessiales; family Symbiodiniaceae; genus Cladocopium; species Cladocopium goreaui. The sequence goes on along the minus strand of CAMXCT020000463.1, from coordinate 154,243 downwards.
GTTGATTGAGTTAAACCCAGATGTTTTTGCTGAAAACCATCCAACATTCGGCCTGCAAATCTCCAAAAACAGTTCCCTTGCCGTTCCTTGAAGCGCCAAGCCCGCAAGGCTCCATCCTCCCCAGCTGTTACCAAGGTGCCTCAGCTGGAACCCCTGGATTTGTTCATCAAAAGAAATGGGAAAGAATGTACAAATGATGCAAAACGTGTAAGAAATGGTTCACTGAATCCCGGTTTGATGTTTTCTTGGGGGGAGGGGCCAAGAAACGAGATGAAAGTGATGAAAGCACATGAAAGCATCGCAACTGACCCACTGCCCGTGCAACCGTGAGACGCGCTGGTCGATCAAACTGCATGGTTCGGATGGTACCTGCGGAAATTGCATGTGCTGCGAGGCTCACACTGTCAAACAGCTAAACGCAGCTGCTGAAATTGATTTCAAACGGGGCAAAACATGAAAAAACAAAAATGTTTTAAACAACCAAACAATATACAAAATATACAAAGGGGAAAAGGCAGATCAAGGTTCAGCAAATTCCAGCAACAACCATCCAGAAGAAAAAACGTCCAAAGGGCTGCACCTTCATGGGCCTGAATGGAGCTCAGCAAAGTAATGCCATGGTCCTCCAACCTGATCGCGCTCAAGGTGGGGAACTGAAAGAAGCAGCTTTGGAAGAGCTAGCAGCTAGTGAGTCCGGGAAATAAATATGTGAGTCATGTTCGCAACTCATGGTTTTTTATGTGTTTTCCTTTTCACTGCTCATGGAACTTTCTGGAATTCGAATGCGCAACATGTTTCGGACATATTCAAATAAATCGATTGACTCTTAGTTGTTTCATCTGGTTCCTATGTCCTATGCCCTGTTCCCTTGTTGAGTGTCATTCCAACTTGGAAAGCATCCAATTTCGTTATGCTCAAGGCGTTCCGAACCGCGTTTTCCAGCCTCCAGACTTGAACTGCTCCATCAAAGCCCGCTGTGAAAATCGTGCCTGAGTTCTCCAGAAACTGGTGCGCCGATGTCACATGGTGAGGTGTTCCTCCCTTGAATCGCTGTGGCCGTGGTTCCAATTCGGGCACCAAATTGGTGCTGTTTGGTATTAAACCACCATAAACCATCACATTTAAGGGTAAAAAAAAGTAAATATTGATTTTTTACCGTATGTTGAGCATCACCAGACTATGTCTGTTGCAGTATTGAACTCTTGTCCGGCTTCCGGCGCGGAAATCTGGCCATCAAAGAAGGGACAGACGAGCTGCGAGTGCTGGGGTCGTACTTCATGGCGAGCGTCGGCCGTGATTCTTCCTCAGCCGATGCTAACCCCAAGGCCAAGAGGGAACATGATGAACCGATGAACCATCGAATTTACGGCCCTATATTTCTCAAAGAAATTACGTAAAACACTGCGGAACGCTATCACAATCTAAAAAAACCTATTACATCAAACTACAGAACAATATCGCGCCTGAAACCGGACTGCAAAATGAAGAAATACATGTAAATCCACCAAACCATACTAAACCATACTAAACCATTAAGGGTGCAGGTATTGGAGGGATCTACAAGATTCGCTACCTGCTACGCCGGGGATCTGCTGACTGGGCATGGAACTTCAAGGCGCCTTCACCTGACGTTAGCGACAGTTTGGGCCTGTGGTGCTCTGCGGTTCGTTCAACCCACCTGGGGAAAATCAGCTCAGTGAGATCGGGATTATGATCAAAAATATTACGAAATAAAAACGAAATGTGGAATGCATTTCAAATAGCCAGTAGCTGAGGAGCACCAAATTTCAGCATGTTTGAATGGTTTGCCGTTTGCGGGCTCTTGAATTGGATTGTTGTTTCAGATTCTTGCCTGTGCAAACCGATGCCCGCATGACCCAAGCATGTTTCCAACAATTTCACTTAAATTTGTCCCAAAAACTTGAATTTGTGCAAACACTGACCCCAAGAGAATGAGACAAAAACAAGGTAACGTCGTCCGTTGCGGTCCCGCTGATTTTGCTTGTATTGACAACAAGCATCTTGCTATTTCGACAACCCCTATGGCACTTTCTCTCACCATGGATTTTGCGCCATGTTCAAATGCCTGGCGTTTTACAGCACGTTGTGTCCATTTTGTGCTATTCACAATGGGTTTTACACACCCATGTGCAAAACAGCGGGAAAAAAAAACGCATGGGAGCCAGGACTATGTTAGGATCGTGTTGCATACAGTACATGATAGACCAGACATAGACACATTCCTTGCATACTTGGACATGCACACTGATTCTTATACACATATATAAATGTATATATATATACATATTCATAAATTCCAGACAATCAGAAATATCTAGACCTACAGGAAAGCACATCTCTGACACTTCAGCCACGGTGGAACTGTCTTGCAAGGCCTGTTTCTTGACTCTTCTCTGCGGCGTAACATCACAACATGTCTTACATCACATCACAACGTCATTGCAGCCCCACCCCAGACCCAACCCCATCTCTGGCGTAACATCACAACATGTCTTACATCACATCACAACGTCATTGCAGCCCCACCCCAGACCCAACCCCATGATCACGTGCATCGTACAAAAATGCATGAATTCCCCGGGGCCGTATTGGACGACGTCAGCAAAAACAAGCACGGTCTGCAGCCTGTAGGTAGCCAATACCAAGCCCCCCGAGCTGCAACCAGGTGACGATCCATTTTCCATGCCTTGATAGTCCCATCCACACCTCAGCACGCAAGGATATGGGAATCAACCACCGAAAACCAAAAAAAAACATATATATAATGAAATATATATATATATGTAAAATATACACAAGTTTAAGATATTCAACCAGCCAAACACGAAAAGGTCTAAGCCGGCGATCATCAAAAATCGCTGTCGCCATGGCACTGCAACTCACCACCTGCGGGTCAAAGTACTGCAAGTTGAAGACCTGTCGAGCGGAATCCAACTGGTCACCAAATGTCAACAAGGTTGGAAACAGGGACACTCGATACTTGATTATGAACATGTACCAACATGGAATGAGTTTCGAATTTTAAGGACCATACCAAGCATATAGAAAGTCCGGGCAGAACCAACCCGGATGACAAAATGCACCCAATTTCAACCACAGATCTGCTTTCCACCACGCAAGATACAATGACAGTATGCCACAATATCTGTTACAATTCAAACTCTTAAAGTGAAAGAACTTTCCACTGAATTCAAAAAATCTACCTTTCCACCGTATGTTGAAAGAAACTAATCCATAACCTATCCATAGATGAAATTGTCATACAAGCGCGCAATAGTTGCAAGACACCTATGCCTGTTTATGTATATATATATATGTACAGGTATATGCTGTACCGGCTGTACCATAACTACGTGCAAATGCCATCTATATATTGTTCTTTCTTTTTATCCTATCTATTTATCTACTGATATGTACCTTTGATGAATTCTGCACGTATATTTTATTATATATATATATGTATATAACAATATAGGGTTTGTCTCAAAATAGGGTGTCTCAAAACGGCTAAAAACCAGGCGTGTGCCAAGCCACAGGGCCAGGATGATCGCCGGAACTCACCAGCTCGGAGGCCCAATCCTACGCCCGGAACTCCGAGGCATCTCTAGCAAGAAGGCTGATTGATTTTAACATGTGGTGGTTTGGGGGGTCTGGGAAAGAAGTTGTTCTTCCTGTTTTTTTTAGTGGGGTGAAAAATGCCACAAAAAATATAAAACATCAGATTCATGGCTAGGTCGGTCACCTAGGACGCACATTTCATTGAAACGCTTTGATTTCCACAACTTAGAGTACAAGGACAATGTATGTCCAACACCCGCTGGCCGCCTTTGGAGCGGAGCGGGCTGTCCAGCAAAACAACATATTAAATAGATCCAAAACCATCGTGCATTTTGACCAAAAATTATCAAAAAAATCCAGACCCCCCAAACCATCAACCCGAACCACCACATAAGGTCAACCTGATGAATGGGATTTAACCCGCAAAAAAATGGAAAATATCGATTTCAATGGATTGGTTTGAGGGAAAATCTACAGGAAATCTCATTTTTTTTCCACACATGTTTTTTGTGATGGTATGATTGTGGGTAAATTATGGGCTACGGCTATATTTGTAAACTGTGAATGGTATGGGGAAAAAACATATATGTTGAAAGATGAACTAGGTCCCTTCAAATTGCAACAATCATCATTAATGTCCCGATATGATGATGCTTAAACCAAACGTTGTCGGTGAAATCCAAAATGTTGGCACATCCAAAAACATAGTGCTGACAGAGTGGGCTAGCTCACATTGACGCACAGATTTCAGGACAAAACCGGGGAACAAAAGACCACCACCAGGTGGTTTCGGAATGTTTTTGATCATGTGTATATCATTATATATATATATATATATGTCTGGGTAAATTATAATAATTCACTAACCTGAATTAAGGCCATTTGGGGATGATTCCCCTTATAAACTATGATTCCAGTGAGGTCGCAGTAAGGTCGTTATAATTTACCCAGATATGTGTGTGTGTGTGCCTCTCTCTCCCTGATTTTTTTCGGACACAACCGCTGAATAGGATGCCCCCAGTACCCTTGCTGCACAAGACTCTGTCATCTTGAGGGCCTCAGGGCGTTGAGCAACGGAGCGGCTCAGCATCCAACAGGCACAGGCCGGGCCCTGCCTTGATGACTCCATCGTCGCCACAACTGAGCACTAAGCCATGACCTCACCAGGGGGGATGTCGTTGCAACATATCATCAAGTGAGAATTTTCATCACCAGTCGATTATTTGCCATTATGTATATATATATATTATATTATATATATATATTATATATATTATATATATTATATATATATACATAATATAATCGATGTAGATGCGTATATATATATATATTTATACTTAAAATGTGTGCGTGTGTGTCAATTTAATCCAATTTATTGATACCCAAGCTTCGCTCCTTTTTGCTTTTGATATGGTGGGACATTCTGGGACAAGCATCTGACATTCATCATTTCAGACATCGCAGGTAGGATGGAAAGTCTCAAAAATGCTGGTGAAACATAATCAAAGCACCAACCAGTTGCAGCTGGTTAACAACAGTTAACATCCCCCATGGCAGTTCAATCCCCATGATTCCCAAGTAGCTGAATGTTCTAAAAATAGTCAAAGCATCTGAAACCATCAACCAACAACCATCAACCATCAACCAACTGACAACCAACATCAACCAACCATCAGTCACCGACGATACATGACCACTTTCCCGCTCCGCAGGCCTCCATTGATGAGCACGCCACGTGCGCCATCAGGATGGGCTCCCAGCGCGCTTCCCGCAGGTCTCCTGAGCCAGCAGCTGGATCAGTGGCTCCGCAAAATCCTCAGAATTTCTAGCCATATAAAAATATCATCCCACTACGTGATGACCGTGCTGGTAATAACTGATTATATCAATCCATAGTCAGTCATAAATCCGATATTTGAAGTCTTAGTTGTGAATCCAATATTTCAATGGATTGATATACTTGGAAGTCGCCAAGAAAAAGGGGAGATACTCTCCGAGCTGCAAGGTCTCGCCGTCCAAAGTCCAAGCCTGATGGCAAAAGCATCAAAAGTCAAAAAAAGAAAGCTAAACCCCTCAGTGGTATCACAGCAGTAATATGATATCAGTAATGTGATATCATATCAAGCATCATAATGTAATTCACGTTCAAAATAGTGATGGAAAATGATCGAAAGCAATAAATGTAAACATGGTGACCCCCAAAAAGATAGAAAAGTAGCTCCCGACTCAGATAGTCATAGATGACTCTGTTCATCTTTGTTCTATCTTTTGAGGCTTACTGTTTAAAAAATGTATAATTCAAATATCTAAACATGTCCAAAGTATCAGCCAGGTACGTCCCGCCTTCACATGGCCATCGTCCCCACAGCTGGCCACATAGCCGTTCTTCAGATCGTAGTGTATGGCACGACTCCAACCTGCAAGTGGTGGCGAGTCACGGAGTTCACGAGGCTTAGTTCAACCCAGTTATAAGTTATAACTATAGTAACTATAGTAACTATAGTAACTATAGTAACTATAGTAACTATAGTAACTATAACTATAGTCTTCCGTCCTACTGAATTAGCTGGGGTTGTATATAACCCAGATACGATTTTTCGGGTGAGCCACAAGGTAGGGATGCCACCTTGGTGCTACCCAACTACCACTGGCCCATCTGACAAGACACCTTGGTGCGCTTTCATGGGCTCGTTGACACGTTTCACCTGAGAATTGTCGGAGTTGGAACGAGGCGTCGCTCATGCTTCAAACAGGAAAGTGAATAATGTATGCAGCATATGCAGTGTGTAAGTATAGTAGTCACATACTATCGCATAGCTACATGTACATACCGTCAATTACTTCAGTTTTACGTATATATAGCATGTCCAAAATGATGCAAAAAATCGAGATCCATTTCAACCATTATAGTGGCATGTGTGTTAAGTTCATCTGCATCTTTTCCGTGGTTATTCTTTTCCTGTGTGTGTGTGTGCGCGCAAACCTGCATGTATACAACACGCCTAATTTTAAATACCACTATATAAACGAAACCCTAGTAAATATTATCTAGCATTGGATCTATTCAAATATTGGGGGCCTCTGATCATGGATGTCATGGGGGTATCTGTCACAATCATTCACAATATATGTAATAATATGCATATATAAGTATATATATGTACATACATACATATATACATATATATATATATACGGTAACTACATTTATATAAATATACGGACTTTTAAATATACGAACAGGTATTTTAGACTACCTCCGGGAAGGTTTTCCTTGGCCCGGGAGGCCTTTTAAACATACGGACTCCAACTCATTAAAACATACGGTAACTATATTTAAAATACGAACTGGTATTTCATACTACCTCCGGGGCGTCGTGGTCTCGCCCGCCCTCCACATGTTTAAATGTCGTTACCGTATATATATATATATAAATATATATATATATATTATACTGTATGTGTGTGTATGTGTATGTGTATGTGTATGTGTATGTGTGCACATGCACATTGCATTTGTAATAAATACAAACTACTCATGAAATTAGTAGATATTCTACAGTGGATGGTTGCGAAATCCTGCACCAGTTGACTCAGTTGATAGGTGGTAAACATCCCATTCTAATAGGGCTTCATCCTTCCGGTGAGCAACCGATGGTTTGCCGAGCCACGGAGGCTAAGGTCAAACGCCAGGCCCTTAAAGCTCCATCTAGGCCACCGCTGATCACCTGGATCATTGAGATGGGATAATCATGGGATAATCCATGATTTTTGGGAGGGAGAAATATGGAGAAGTCACGAAAAAATCGAGGGATTTTTAATGATTTTTATGAATGCAACTGTGGAAAAAAAAAACTCACCTACTCACCAAAACTCACCAATCATTTGCTGACATTTTGTGAATCTACCACGGCTCACAAACACCTTTTCGCGTACACAACGGCACTATCTTACCCCGATCTATGGCTCTGATGTCTTGCGACAACGGCTCAAAAATCATTGGTCCAACAAGACTTGGCCCACCTTTCCCCTGGCCCCACCGTCGATCCAGCGAACTGAAGCATCAACAGCCCCTCACTGTGATCCACAGATTCGAGCTCGATGGGCACCAAGCGATCACCACCTCGGCTGCGCGGCTGCGCGCAGAAAAAAACGGCACCTGGATTGACATCCATTGACATCCTGGATCGGAAATGATCGGAATCCTGGATGGGCATGGAGCTGCATCGTTGTCTGGCAAGCATCTATGTCGCCATGCTTTGATATCACCGCGCATACCAGCAGAAAGCACAATGCCTCCAAAGACTGAGATTGGAGTCTGAGCCTTGCCTGAAACCTGTGCGTTTCCCCGTAGTACTGGTTGATTTATAGCACCTCGGGATTCACACACTGTGGTTGTAAGTTGCTACAGAAGTAGAGCCAGCCATCAACATCCGGGGGCCTGTCTTCGCATCGTAGGCCTTGGTATGCTGCAGTGCTATGGCCGCAGGACAAGGAAAGCACACCATCCAACACAGTCCCAAAGCTCGTCATGAACTCAGCCAACTGAATAAATCGGTACCTGTGGAAATCCAACCGAAAAGCAGCCGAACCCTCGGCCCAGTGGCGAGTGCCAGCACTCCACTGTTCAGGAACTGCGTGGATCGACTGACCATTCGCAGCTCCTGTGGCGCAGCTGCCACCCAAACTCGGGGTGAAAACCAGGAGTCCAGAAACTTCAATCCTTAGGGTTGCGAAAAATTCAGGAAGTTAGTATCAACGGCCAAAAATGAAACGACGCCACAACCAAAATTGAACATGTCTTGCCTACGAAACGAACCGTGTCTAGATTCGAAAAAAATATCTGCAAAAACCAATCGTTTCATGTTTTTGGGGCCTTAAAATGGATTGACCTGATTGCTGGTGTTTCCAAGAAACATCACAAAACACCAGCCATTTAGCATGTTCTTTTCCAATTGGGTCCAAACCCAGCTGGATCCGGTTCGGTCTCAACACATCCAAACACATCCCTTTCCCCAGTTCGAATCCCGAAGTTTCGATGATTTTCTCGAATCAGTTATCCAGTTAATCAATGTTAATCAATCTCCCATTGTTCTCCATGAAATCCAGTGAAATCCCAACATGTTTTCCCATATGTTTTCCCATGTTTTCCGGCCTGGCCCTGTAGCTGCCAGGCACGAATCGCCTTGTCCACACCTAGGCGATCCATGGGAAATCCATGCCATGGTGATGACATGGCATGAGTAATATCTAGTAATATCTAGTAATACTTATATCAATTCTACACATTTCTACACCAGCTATGTCAATCTAAGAATCTACGTCATGCAAAATATTTTTGGGGAAAATGGGGAACAAATGGGAAAAAGAAAACATGTGAAAACATGTGTCATGTGTCAAATCTCCAACTGAAACCAGCTGAAACCATAACTGAGTTGTCCGCCTGCAGTCCAAAGCATCTTCGACACCTCGGAAAGTGATATCCGAGGAATCCGAGCGCTGGATCTCTGGTGTTTTTTGGTGTTTTTTCTCACTAAATCACTGAGGTGATGATTCAAACAATTGGATGCTTTTTACATCTTTTTACTTGGATCATTGATCTTGAGGTTGAAGTAGTAAAATGTTCATTGGATCTCATTCAATCACTAAATTATACTGAATTACTCAATTCGGGTCGATCTCCTCAGTGTTGTCAGTCTATCCCCTCTCTGGCATTGTCGCATGACACAAGCAAAATGAGGAACCCTCAACAGATCCGCAAAATGGTGATACAACCCTTCTCCCTACTAGCAGCTAAGTACTGAAAACACATGATAGTAAACATGATGATGGCCAGGCATGACAGATAATGACAGATCTATGTATGGATACTTAGTTATGCAGTCCCTGGGTCATAGAAATGAATAATGAATTTAGATCGATTAGATTTGGGCTTGATTAGATAAGACTTGATAGATAAATAGATGGATTGACATACGGATAGGCAAGATCAGATAAGATCAGATTGGATCAGATTAGACGTGGATTTGGATTGGGTCAGATTAAGATTAAGATTGGAATATATAGATCTAGATTGGCTTAAAATTAGAACTAGGATGAATTGGGCTTGGATTTAGATCAAAAAATGAATCTTGGATATTAGATCTTAGATATTAAAAAAAAATACATATTGGATTTCGATGGAATAAATATCCCAAATCTCGACGGACAAATAGATATTGACATAGATATTGAATGATACAGTTTTTATATAGATATATATGTCTTTGAATCCATCTTGCTGCGCGCCTGTGTGAAGGAGAAGGCCAAAATGCGGCCACTGTGAGCATCGGCCTGGGCAGGTCATCTGGTCAAGAAAAATTCTACAGGAAAACATGGTCGTACCATGTTTTACCCACCAAAAATAATTGATTGTGGCTATGGTGGCTAAGCCGGAAAATAGGGGGTCCCCCAAAAAAATAGCCACTTAATGAGAAAAATGATGGTTAAGATTGATTAACCATTGAAAATCATTAAAGTACTCTATCTTAAAACCCAAATTGCATCAGTTCCCTTGCCTCTGTGGCAATGTGTCGCAGCTGGCCTTGTCCAACGTCCACCTGCCACTCATCATGGAATCCATGGCCAAAAGTTTACGTCCTGATCATTGGCTGGGACAAATACATACAAATACTGTATACAATGTATACAGTATTTGAAAGGAATGACATATGGATATGTTGAGGGGTCGGAATATTCACAAATCCAGTGCAAAACCTATATAGGTTTCCGATTATGATTTGAACAGCCTGCTGGCATGGCCGGTTCAAAGCGGCCGGCGCCGATAAGCCCAGAAGCCCAGAGTCCAAGGAGTCCGCGGGACATCCGGTGATCGGGTGGACTCTCAGCTTATCGGCATCTCTGGGCTTATCATTGGCTTATCGGCTTATCGGGTGAAGGTCAAAATCTGAACTCGGATCAATGCAGTCCATCACTCACCTTATCATGCTGAGCACCTGCGACCCATTCATCGCAGAAGCCATACGAAACGAACCACATAAAATAAGCAGCTGTGAAAAAGGATGCTCAGAAAAAGGTTTTGTATGGTAATGTCACACTTGGACTTCCGCACAGCCTAAGATCTGTTGCACTGAAAACTGCGTTTCAACCTGTTGAAAAAATCCATCGCGATTTACCGACTGGTCTCATGGTGTCATCCCACGTCTCCCAGGCCTGCCAAACCGTGATGCTGCTGTCCGCATGCGCGCAATAACCTCGCCACAGGTGACGTGAAGGCAATCGACTAGTCATTCTCTCCAAGGGTGATGGGTGTCTCCCTGAAAATGCCGTTTTCGAAACCCCAGCCACGGCAATGTAGGGAAAATGATGACAAACAATAGCTTTTGTGGCACCCTATTTTTCGACAAACCCAAATGGGTACAAATAAATGCTGGCACAAGATCTAAAAAAAACAGGTTGGTTGAATTGGACGCACTACTTCAATAGTCAAAACGTCTGGGATTGAGATGATCCTCCGCGTAATCGACCCGGAACTGGATTGTTCCCTGGGTTTACCATAGGATCAATTCTATCTAAGTTTCTAACCGTGAAAATGATGGAACACGCATGAAAATTAGTTGGTTCGCGATAATAAGTGTGTCTCCTGGAGACTGGAGCTGGATACCCTCCTAGAACATCCTAGCAAATTGCAACCAGCACAGGCACTCCCGGGCAGGACATCCAGATCATCCAAGTTGCAAATATCCTCTTCCGAATCCAGTTGTAACGCCAGAATGCCCTCACCTGCCCCAAAGGTGAACTCATATAGGCCCCAGCATGGGGTATCCCTGGCTATTCAGGTTGACATTCCCTGTTGGTCCCTTTCTGTTGGAGATTCTCTTCTAAACACATCCAAGAAATTGTCTCTCTGCGGTGGATCTCTGATCTTTTGACCCAATGGGCACATTTGCATATTTTGCATTCTGCCACGTCTCAGTCTCTGCTGCTGCTCGCGAATTTGGAGCACCGCGCAGTTTCTAAAAGTTTACCGCCGAAATGTCTGACACTTGCATGGGCTATTTCTGTGCACTTCCGCGCTGTCATGTGTAAATTTGAACCCTTAAGATGTGGCTGGAGGGAGGTCTGGGCCTTGTTAAAACTCACGAACGATGGTCAACTTGGCTGAAAACTAATTTGACGGGACCGCCCATCCCTCCCACCACCACAGTTCAAACCTCCTGCCAGCTACGCTGAACCTGCGGCCAAAATGAAACCTCGGAAACCTGTCCCTCTTCAGACCAAGTCTGCCTCAATATCTATTTACAATTTATATTATATCTATATATTTAATTCATTTTAATTATTCATATATCAAGTCATCCCAACACATTTATCATTTTTCCCAGGTGCCACTTTTGTTTTGTCGCAGGCTCGGACTACAAGCGCTACAAGCGGCTGCGCAGGGCCAACAATCCACCACCAGCAGCTAGGCCCAGTAGCAGCCACCAGCCGCGTCCCCGTGTGGAAGATGCGGCCTCGGACACGCCTCAGAGGTTGCACGTGGAGACCTGGTAAACCTCGAATTCACCTATAGGAAAGTTGGATAGATGTCCAAAAAATGTCTACAGTAATTTACCTGATGTAACTACTCCATCAATGTCTAAGAATCTAGGAACCATCATCCTCCAAGTTAGCTTTTAAAATCCGATTGTCGGATAGATTGATGGCTAGGAGAGTGGAGAGATTCTCAGGAAGGTTTACCCTCTGGTGTCATCAAACGTGGCAATGGAAAAATCCTCCTATAAAGGGATGCTTTTTTCCTAAGAAAAATGAGGTTTCAAGCTGGGAAAATCATCTATGAATGGGTGGATTTTCAAGCCAGCCAAAACTTTTGAGCTAAACCCCTGCAGTTATTACAGGTAGGTTCACAAAAGAGAAAGTCCTTGCAAAGAAAAGCAATGTGTTGAGAATTTTGATGGAGTTTGTAGGTTGCTTCTCCTCCTTTGAGGGGAACCAATGATTGAACAGTTCCAAGTTTTGAAATAAGTGTGTGCGGCACTCTGTTGAAGTGTGTCACAGATTGAGGCTATCCACAATTTTTTTGCCAAGAAAAGTCTTGTGTGAGCTCTATATGTTCTGGATATCCAGCGACACATGTGGGTCCTGACAAAACTGATTGATATACCTTCCACAACATTCCAACTTCCAATGTCCCAGTAGGAATCAACTGATGCCAGCCTTTCTCAGACGCACCACTCTGCCAGTTCCATCCAGTTCCTTTCCAAGGTGCAATCTGGAAAATGTATCACCTGAATCCGTCACACAAGCCACTCACCAAACAGCCAAATTTTTCTGCAAGTTGATTCTGTCTGGTGAGGACCTACAACAGTGTCTCAAAATGTGGTCTGAAGGCTGGTGACTACGGCGGAGATGTCTTCAGGTCCCTGGTTACCACCGAGCGATGAACATCATGATCATCATGTGGCCTCAAAGAAGAAGCGATTCAAGTCTTCGGCCATCAGCTCCGGCTGTTCCTGGTTTGCGAGTCCGGCAGCCGCAAAATCTCTGGTTTCGCCATTCTATGCAAGTCTCTCTCTCTCTCTCTCACTCCATCGCCATTCTATGCAAGTGTGATCAAGTGTGACTCATAGTTTTTTTGGGGTGTCACAATGTGTCACAAACATCCGGCTTTGGAGGTCAAAAGTCCCAAAGCAAACATCAAAAAGATTCCAAAAACGGTTTCAAAAAATAGAGGGTGATGTCTTTCCAATGTCAATCCCGGATGGCCCCCCCCAAAAAAACAATGATTTGCACTTAAATTGGTACCCCCTGAAACCAATCACTTGGAGAGTGCGCTTACAATTATGCGGCCGCTATCCCATCTTATATATGTACAGTTTTTTCGTTTATACTTAGCAAGTACCTAGCCACCGTTGTACCCACAATCCACCACGAATCGAAGGCAAAGAAGTGGCCGCCCCGGCTAGGGGTGGACCAATGCCTCAGGTGAAAATAAAGATGGCAGTGTGCCCAATACGGTCCCAATAGTGGCAGGGTACAAAATGGTGGTGATATATACACAGCACACAAACAAAAAATCGTCATATTTTTTGGGGGGCCGAGGCCTCCAACAGAACAAGTCTGGACTCGCCCAAAGTGGTCAGAGATTAAACCGACAAAGGTAGACACTTATCCGATCAAAAAAAATGTGAACAAGCAAAACCGGAAACCTACCAAATCAAAATTATTAGTGGGGCAGTCACTACGGGAATTGAACGATTGACCAATAGGTCAATAGACCATAAACATTCACCAGCAAATTATTCCAATATGCATAAATGAATAACTAACTATATATATATACTTGGCATCAAGGTATCAAACCACTATGGCTATACTTGATGAAAAAAGACTTTGCGGAGTTAGCACAGCCAACGTTCCTGCAGAGCCGCTTGATGTTGAAGCAAAGTTCTGCCACCTGGGCCGGGCCAATGTTCTGGCTCTCAGATGCGCATCCCAGTGTGCAATTGCCTACAGCTGCACGCGCTATCTAAAAATCATTTTCTTCGAGTGATCCCCACCCTGACACATTATTCGAAGATAGTTTCTGACATAGACATATCACCTGGAAAAATATATGTATGTATTTTATTTAAAAGGCATAAAATATAATTTCAAAAGACTTAATACAACATAGAAAATATAATGCAATAATTAGATATAATTGATTTTTAAAAAACGAAAATTAATATAATACAATATATTACAAATAATATAGTATTATATGGTATATCATATTATACTATATCATATTATATTGAATTGTATTATATTGTATCATAATATTTTATATTAAACAATAAAATGCAAATTTTGCCATATAATATAGAATAATAAAAACAACAAACTATAATAAAATAAAATATATAATAGTAAAATATAGTATAACATAAAAAAATACAAAATAATATGTTATCATATAATATAGAATTATATAATATAATATAATATAATATAATAATATAATATAATATAATATAATATAATATAGCATAATATAGCACATAATCTAATATAATATAACATAATCTAATATATATAATTAGATTTAACATATTATAATATAATATAATATAACATAATATAATATAACATAATATTAAAAAAATATATATATATAATATATCCAAATAAAAATAATTTAAAACACTATAATTTAAAATAGCAAAATATAGTATAATATAATATGTTATAATAAAATATGATATAATATAATATACTATGACATAATACAATTTAAAATAGTATTATATTAAATTATACAATAAAAAAACGGTATAATTTTATCAAAATATAATATAATTTAATTTAATATAATTTCATCTAATTTAATATAATTTAATATCGCATAATTTAATATAATATTGTAATTTTAACAAAATGTAAAATAATAGAATTTAATATAATTTGAAATAATATAATATAAATATATATATATAGTATAAAATATACTACTAATACTATATTAAATAAGTCAATACAAAAATAATATAATATAATAAAATATATACCCCATGTATTCTGGCATTGGTTCTGACATATACTCAGGCATTCTATCTGTCATACTTTCTGGCATATATTCTGACATTCTTTCTGGCATTCTACCTGGCAAAGTACCTGGCATCTATTTTTACACTCTTTCTGGCATCTATTCTTGCATTCTATTTGGCATCTTTTCTAGCATTTATTTTGCATCCTATCCGGCATCTATTTTGGCATACTTTCTGGCATATATTCTGGCACTCTATCTGGCATCTTTTCAGGCATATTCATTCTGGCATTCTATCTCTGGCATCTATTCTGACATTCTTTATGTGGGGTCCAGGTGGCCCACGGCATCCGGAGCTGGCGATGTGGTGTTCGGGCCCAGGCGTGCCCAGCTGCATCCGGAGCTGGCTGAGGAGATCAAGACAACAAAGAGACGGAGAAGGAGGTGAAGGAGGAGAAGGAGAAGAAGGAGAAGAAGGAGAAGGAGAAAGAGTTGCGCCTTTGAAAAAACTACCAAAGCTACTTTCTTCGAGTAATCCCCACCTTGGAACACTAGTCTGACATAGTTTCTGTTTTCTAACGTACCATCTGGATATATGGCATATTTATTCCAACCTTCTATTTGGCATTCTTTTCTGGCATATAATTTGAATTAATTTGACATTCTATCTATTCTGACGTACTTTCTGGCATCTATGCTAACATTCTATCTGGCATTCTATTTGACATTCTCTGAGGCGTCTGGCTGAACGTCCGGCAGTGCCCACTGAGCTCTGGACCTCCCGCTTGAGGTCCGGCAGTGCCCACTGATGGAGCTCACGGCGAACGTCCGGCAGTGCCCACTGAGATCTGGAGCTCGCGGTTGAGGTCCGGCAGTGCCCACTGAGCTCTGGAGCTCGTGGCGAACGTCCGGCAGTGCCCAGTGAGCTCTGGACCTCGCGGTTGAAGTCCGGCAGTGCACACTGAGCTCTGGAGCTCGCGGCGAACGTCCGGCAGTGCCCTCGAGCTCGCGGTTGACGTCCGGCAGTGCCCACTGCTGTCTGCAGCTCGTGGTTGAGGAGGAGCTGGAGGACAAGGAGAAGAAGGAGGAGGAGGACAGGATGCACCTCTGATAAAATCTACAGACCTCACCTGGCAGGTGGGGAAAAAAAAGTTGGGTGAGACCCATCCCCACCTTCCTTGGCACTTTGATGATCTCCGCCGGGGACCAAATGACTCCAGTGGGCACTGCCACGTAGGTCCCCATCGCTTTGTTGGGCGAAAAGCTGCGTATGCCGGGCTGCGGCGGGTGCAAGCCCAGAGTTTCCTCGGTTGGGCCGTGGCAATAGATTAAAAAGATGGATGCATTCATAGTTAATTAAGCAGGTACAGCAAATAGACCAGGGCACTGCAAGGATTTTAAATTGGGGGAGCCCAAAAATCGAACAAACCATGACTCAACCCTGCAGTTCCCAGGTTTCCTGAAAATTTGACCCCCATGTCAGCCCACACGATACAAGAAGTGACTTTGGTTTGACAGGCAACATGCCAGCTGATACTGATCGAGAGGGGGATGATTCATTGATGAGTGGATGATTTGATGCTATCCATGTATCCAAATAAATGGGGTCAAACCCGCACGCGGTCCCGAACAAAATCCGCTGCCACAAGTTAGCCATGGCCAACCAATGCATGAGTTACATCAAACCAGCGACATAAAAGATATGCATATACATTCATATGCATATGAGCATATAAATATATACATATATATATATATACACATACATACATACACATATGTACATATATTATATATATACATACATGAAAATCTATGTATATATATATATATATATGCGTGTGTGTGTGTATGTATGTATGTATGTATGTAGGTAGGTAGGTAGGTAGGTATGTATGTATATATATGTGTGTGTGTGTGTGTTCGTGACTGTTCGTGTATATGTGTGTATAAGTGGGTGTGGGTATTTGTTCTTGTGTATGTGTGGTGATATATGTTCAATCTATCTTGTCTCTAATACCCTGGAGGGTCCACCCTCACCAAAGGGCGTAGTAGAGCCTGCAGCTGGAGGTGATACTTTGCGTCGTCCAGTAGACCATCACATCGCTCCTGCGGCGCAGGATCTGTTCGTCTTCGAAGCCCGAATGGGGAAAATTTGGAGTGAGACCTTGTAGACAGATCTAGATATACTCTTGTAGATATTGGACATGGATCTGGATATCGACATTACAGATACTGGCATGAAGTATACGGTGCAATGATATCATACACACAAGTGAGCAGATCACCAACTAAAATTGAGAGAGCGTAAGCACTCGCTAAATAAATCAATTCAAGAAAATCATGGCCTCTTTGAGCAAGGCGAGCCAACGAAAGATGTCTGGACACACCCCAACAAGTCGGGTTGAACAACTTCTTATACCTAGCTGGGAATCCCGCATTATAGTCTTGAGAAGCTTGTTCTGCTTGTGTAGGTTGCAAACGAAACTGAAGCGCATCATGTTTGCATGTTTTTGCCCTGTGCCCTATGCACACTCAGACTCAAACAGTGTCCTGTAGCCCCGACAACAAAAGCTGGCAACAAGCCGGTCTGTTAGCTGGCATCCAATTATATCCCATCCCAGTCTGCAACCTCTCGAGCTCGTACCGAGTCGCAAGATTTCATCCATGGTCAAACCACTGTCTTCTGGTCGTCCCCCGTGGTTGTCACTCCACGTCTGAAATTTCCTTGGCGCACGATGCCATAAAACATCATAAAACTGCAGGGGCATCAGGGGTCGGTGAAAACAGACTGCACCATGAGCCGAGGAGCTCCAAGATCCAAGCCAGTAATCCCACAGGGCTGTCATTGAGACCATAACCTGCTCAGATGGTAAGCACATGGTAAGCACTCGGGGAACTGTAAATGGGTTGGGTCACCCCAAACTTCAGGATTCCCAAGCTGGGGAAATCTTTTAAAGACGGCAAGTTTTGTGGGGCATCCCAAGGTTTGGCACATCTCAAGAAGGCATAAACTTCCGAGTCTATCAACATTAAGATCCCAACAGCCAACTGAAGAAACCCACCAACAGCGCCTAAGGATTGTGGTTTCGTACCCTGGATCTTCTGATAAGCACCTGGGCGAATGGCATGAGGCCCAACTATTTCGTCTGTGTGCTTGGGGCCGGCACCGACTGAATGATGAATATGATGAATACCGGCATGTGTGTGTGTGCAAACACTATACTACAGTATATTATGCAATTGTACTTGTCTGGGTTTGTGCAAAAAATAAAAAAGGAAGGGTGCCGAGGCGTACCCCAAGATGGCACTTGTTTCAATTGAGAACATGATGATCAACCATGGATTTTTTGGTATATTCAAGCAATCTGAAACCAAGGAGCTCTCGTACTTGTGGAAGTAGTAGGTGCTCTTCAAACCGTCCCATTCTGCCTGGATCTGGTCAGTTTTTGGTGGAAATAGAAACACAATGACTCGATGTTGCGTGTGGGAACCCCTCGTTTTCCTCTCAATTTTTGAACCTAGATGACATCATGGGACTGTGGGTAGAGAGAGTATGGACGGGGATTCCAAACACACTTAGAAATCCCAGTCCTTTGTCCAGAATGGGATGGTGAAGATCGCCTGGCACAGAACAGGGATCTATCCAATGGGAGGACTTTTGTTGCACATTCTAATCTCTCAGGTTTGTCATAGATTCAAACCTGAACTTCAACTTCGTGTGCAGCGCACCAGCGGGTTCTTCAATACACTTTTATATTCCAGACCTTTCGGTGTCCAATCGCAACTGACGAGAAAAAAACTCGCCTTCAGCATGTCAGGCAAAGTCGATGGCACTGCTACACACATGTTCCTGAGGGCTGGAGTGAGCTCACGATTGCAGCATATAATTTGTCCCCGGCTAAAGCGTTACATCTGCAATGCATGATTTACGCGGTTTGTGGAAGCATCATGTTGGGCGAGGCGAGGCTGTTGTGGAATGACAGGATTCTCTCATTGCAGGATCTTTTGAAGCACCACTTGGCATGGCTTTTCACAAGTTGCCGCAGAGACTCACATGCAGCGCCACGCAGCTTTCCGGGTGCCTGACATCACCACGGATCATCTCAAACGACTTCAGGTGATTCAAATCGGCCCCTCCTGCAGAAAGTCCTAAGCGCCCGGCCTGGCAGCCAGTTGGCTGGTAATCACCGCACCCCAATCGCCACCTTGCGCGCAGTAGTGGCGATAGCCCAACAATCGCATCAGCTCCGCAAAATGTTCCGCCATGAAAACAACCTCAGCAGGATGTGCTACAGAGAAGAATCCAAAATTTTGGGTTCACATGGTCGAGATTCAAGAGTTTCGAACCGAAATCAAACAAATCTTAGATCAAAGTCCCATAAAGTCCCATGATGTCCAAAAATCCCCATAGTTTACCATAGTTTTCCATAGTTTTCCCTCAATTTCTCCCTGAGTTTTCAGCATTTTTCGGTAAAAAAACGCCAAGGCGCCGAGGCCCCTGGCTCTCTGGGCGCCTCGCTCCAGCCGTAGCCCGGGATGCTGGGGGCCACCACGTGGAAACGCTTCAGAAGCGGCAGCAACTTCCTGAAGTGTTCAATGGTTATCCAACTATAGCAATATAGAAATGTAAATAACATACACTTATGGCAATCTAGTCATATAGCAATATCGTCCAATATAACTAGTAATATGTATAGTAATTTATCATCGAACTATAGTAATTTAACGTAATTTATCGTAGAACTATGATCAAAAATAGTGATTTATACAGTTTTCAATGTAGTGGTATAATCAACTACGAGCACCATGGCAATAGTAACAGTATGTAAGAGTCCTAATATGGTAGCAGTACGATACTACTAATACTAGTAGTTTGAATAGTACAATGGTAGTTTTCAACCGTAGTAGTACAGTGGTCAATAACTTCCAGCAATCCTACTTCATTACTAGCAATGGTAGTAGTATGAAAATAATCCTATATTGTAGTAATAAACTACTTTGTTGACAATTCTTATAGTTGTAAGCATTGTGATTATTGTTGCATGCATACTAGAGTCTACTAGAGAACTTAATATCTATAGCCTATAGTCTGTAGTTGGAATAGATGATGACTGCTTAACAGATTATTTAAGAATGAACGTCAAAGGAGTTCTAATCGATTAAATCCCTATATTTATATACCTATATATATAAGTTACATAAGTTACATAAGTGTGTGTGTGTGCTAGATCTACTATATAAACCTTGAAGGTGATACCTCATCTGCTGGGATGTTGGATGAATCCCCGCCCCGAACTATTGTGAATACCTATGATGCATTAGATATGAAATTATGTCAGTTTGTCTTTTGTGATATCATATTTTGCTATGCGATTTTACATTGATACTACCCTCTGGTGAACTAACATAGCAATGGAAAATCACCATTTTTCATGGGAAAACTCACTATTTCTATGGCCATTTTCCATTGCGAATTGTTAGTTCACCAGAGGGTACTATTTGATATTGTGTGATATGGTGCGATATTTCACGCATTGAAAACTTCTTGAAACTGGCCTGGTTTAGAGTTGGGATCCATTTGGATCCAGGCGGCAGGAATTCCACAATGGATCCGGGCCAGCCGTGGACC
Source organism: Cladocopium goreaui (assembly GCA_947184155.2). Classification (NCBI taxonomy): domain Eukaryota; class Dinophyceae; order Suessiales; family Symbiodiniaceae; genus Cladocopium; species Cladocopium goreaui. The sequence goes on along the minus strand of CAMXCT020000463.1, from coordinate 133,502 downwards.
AACAACAGCGGGATAGCATTGGGGTCCTGAAAACGCAGTAGGGTGGCAACTGAGTGGATCAGATTGGATGATTGGTGTGCCATGAAAGAAGCAGATGCCAATTGATGTGACGAATTGGACGAATTGGATGTGACATCCCAAGAGTTTTCTGCAGTTCAACATGACCATCCCAACACCGGCGGTGGCGCCGTCGAACGCTGGTGGATGAAGTGGGTCTTGAGGCCATTCACGGGCAAAGTGAAGTGTGGAAACGAGTTCAACTTCTTTTCCTGCGAGCCGAGCCCTGAAAACTGGGAACCTGCAGGGCCTGCAAAAGGCTGATTTTCCCCACCAAAGTGGATCACTCGGATTCATTTGGATTGCAGGAACAGGATGAAACAAGCACCTGAAGCCTTCCAACTACCAGGCCCTAGCAATGACTGCCTTAACTCCACAGCTGTCCTGCTGACGCCAGTCAAATTTGTTGAGCCAGTGCGACCTGAGCGGCGAGACCCGGAACCAAGGGTGACGGTTTGGGGTGTCACTACCACCTGATGATAAATGGTGCAAACAATCCCTATTTTCAGACAAACCCCTATATCCCAGGGCACCCAGAACTTGCCAAACCTTCATCAAATCACAAAACATGCTTCCTCGGGATGCGCAGTCGCCATGACATCAAGACACCTCTTCTGGCCACGGTTCAAGGCTTGAATCGATCCCAACATATGAAACTCAATTGGATACCCTATTGTCATCCCATGTGTTGGATACAAGATGTAGAAATAAAATGCACAGCCACAATCACCAGCCCGTTGGATTGATATCGCCACTTTCTGGCGTTCAAAGTGTACAAGTCACCATTTTTCGGGTACCATTTATTGGTGAAACTATATATACATATAGGAGGCCAGCTTTGAAAAAAAAACGTCTCTTTCTCTGGGATCTTCTTCAGAAAGGCGTTCCCCACTGGATCCAAGTAGCACATATTCTTCCAATGTCACCTTGTCCGTTCCATAGGACCAAGCTCCGTTGGGATCCCGCAAGCCCGCTCCCACATTGTCGGGCACCAGCCGCGCACGTTGCAGCCGCAAACGGAGGTCCTCCAACACGTCGTCCGGCACATGGATGGTGAAGGGGCTGGGAGCCACTTCTGCCATGGCTCAAGAAGGCCAAATCGGAAGACTTGCGGACTTTGGAGAAATCTGGCTCAATTTCAAGAACGCAAAGCTGCCGGTGTGGCATCAGAAAGGCCATGTACCCTCTGATGCACTAACATGGCGATACACTGTGGTAAGTCCGAAAGTGGGGTGCCACGGCATAACATGCAGATCCGTGTTTTCACTTCACCAAATTTTAGTTGCAATTGTGGGGTATCCCTCCATGTTCTGACAAACCTGTGCATACATGTTTGCATTCCATACTGAGGCAAGCGAATCAAGCTTTATTTTAAGCACCCCCCCCACCAAGAAACAAGGAAAGCAAAATCCGGCGCAAAGATTAGTGGTATTTTCTGTTGTTGCTATACCCAATCAAAACCGGGGACTTCCACTTGTCATCTTCATCCTTGGCCTTGGCAGGACGCCATTGCAGTGAAGGTCAGATCATCACTCAGAAGCCAAGCCTTTCGACAGCAACAGAGAGCCCTGGTTTCAGCTGGTTGAAGTCAATAAAATCTCTGTTAAGCATCAAATTACAGTAATCCATCTTTGCAATCCAACAGAAGGGGTTCCGAGTTCCGTTCTGGGTCCGTTCTGGTTTTCGGGCTTGGCAACCAAACCCAGAGATTGAAACCCAACAGGCACTGCTGCTGGGAATACGGCAAACTTATGATTAGAGTAGTTTTCCATAGTTTTCCCCCAATTAATTCATTCCACCATGGATGGTTGGAGCCCCATTGCACGTGCCCAACCTTGATAAATGAAGGATAAAGGGCAACTTCCCTGACAGAATGGGAGACCCAGTGAGTTGAAACAGGTGGAGCATTCCATGATTTCACCACTTATAGGTCTGTTGGCGGCATTGTATTTTGACCCCCAAAGATGCCCCATGTTCATCAATGTTCATCATTTTTTCCTTAGAACCCCATCTAAATGTCGTAAATGTATTGGCAAGTTCTAATACAAGGCACACAATAGGGCGCTGCCCAGGATTTCACTGATTTCACCGAATTTCACCCGCCAAGAAGCACGCAAGTGTAGATCCGAGCCAGCTGTAACAACCAGCTTGCCTTGACTTCTCTACGGATTCTTTACGCAGCAGCACTTGACATGACCAGCACTTCATCAATGGAAAAACAAATCGCATCCACAACTCGCGATATGCCCAGCTACTTCTGGAGTCATACCTGAGGTCGCAGCTTGGCAGGAGAGTCAGTTTAGCGGCTGTTTTCAAGCCCATAATACAAATCATCCGATTTTCCAAAATAGGGCGACCTTCCGGGATTGCTGAACTGCTAGTGTGGAACGCATGGTTTGGTCAGAAAATTTAGGGCATTTTTTCCCTAAATTTGCTGCTTCATCATGGTTATCGTCATATTCTCCGAAAAATGCCACATTTTCGGTGGCATACCCCATTTCAGACACACCCCAAAATCGTAGTTGGTCAGAATCAAACGTGCCTTCAGAAAATCCATGATTTATAGATGAATTTCCCCTCAAACCCTCTATTTACAAGGGATTTCCAATTGCCACGTTTATCAGATGATATATTCGAATTATACTCCCAATCTGTCCCGACTCCAACTCACGATCACTGCTACAAAGATGCTGAATATGGGAAACCGTTTTACCATCATGCGCATCTTCCACCTTCCCCTGAAGGACTAAGGCTGGACCCATGGGCAATCGTGAAGTGGAGCCAGCCAGAGTTTAATTCAAAAAAACAAGCACCAAAAAGTTGTATCCGTGGAAAGTTGTTTGCTTTACAAAGAATATGTAATATAGCCCGTCTGAAGGCTGGAAGCCCTCCACTTTTTTGGGCCCCGTACTCATAATTTGGTTATATTGTTCGGTTCAACTGTTCAATCTGCGTTCGTCTCAACTTTCGTGCGTTTAAAAATTATTAGGCAAAACTACCTTCCCTCCAACTAACATGGAACTCACCAGTTGTGAGGCTTGGAAATATACTACAAGTCTTTTCATGGACGATTCTCAGGCTGAGTACTGAAAAATTGGGTTCCCATGTCATGGGGACCAATTCATACTCCCCAACGCGCCAAGAACTCACCAACATTGAATAATTGGATATAATTGGATGTAGCCTCCAATGGGTTTTTCAGTTGATGCTTAAATTCATGGTGATATGAAGATATCAAACATGTTTGTTGCTGATTCCCCTCATGGATGCTGATCCCAAAAATCCCCAATTGCAAAAGTCGAATCCTCTACGCCTGCAGGACGATGTTCTTGGCATCGCAATCCAAAGCCCAAGATCTCACCGATCCGTCTTCGCCCGCGCTGAGCACACGCCTAAAAAAGGCTGTTTCTTTAGGCACAAAGTAGAGATGAATGTGGTCATAGTGATCATAGCAACGAAGTGTCACATGGTCACATCATGCATGTGTGTATAATGTTGACCTACGATTTGTAAACTACCCCTGAATAAAGCTAACCAACCCCCCAAACTAAATAATAAACTACCCCTAAATAAAGCTAAAAATTTTTGGCCCTTAACCCAGATTTGCCCAGATGGGGCTGAAAAAAAGTTTTATTTGAGGTGGCTTTCATGTACTGATTCAAATTGCCAGCTCATCAGATCTTACCTTGATAACTTCAAATTTTCAAAAATAATGGTTGCTCTTTCTATTCAAAACCTTTATTCAAAATTATCCAAAATCAATCCCAAATCAACTCGTCAAGGGTACCCCCCATGAGGTGCCTTAGCACTAATCAGTGTTTGACCCTGAATAAAGCTAAATGTTTTTGGCCCTAAACCCAGATTTGTCCAGATGAGGCTGAAAAAAATTGTCCATGCTTTAATTGAGGTTGCTTTCATGTACTGATTCATATTGCCAGCTCATCAGATCTTACCTTGATAACTTCAAATTTTCAAAAATAATGATTGCCCTTTTCTATTCAAAACCTTTATTCAAAATTATCCAAAATCAATCCCAAATCAACTCATCAAGGGTACCCCCCATGAGGTGCCTTAGCACTAATTAGAGTTTGACCCTGAATAAAGCTAATTTTTTTTGGCCCTAAACCCAGATTTGCACAGATCCATGACATGAATACTAAATCAATACTAAATCCATGACATGAATACGAGATCAATACTAAATCCATGACATGAATACAAATCAACGCTAAATCCATGACATGAGTACTAGATCAATACTAAATCCATGACATGAATACTAAATCAATACTAAATCCATGACATGAATACTAAATCAATACTAAATCCATGACATGAATACGAGATCGATACTAAATCCATGACATGAATACTAAATCAATACTAAATCCATGACATGAATACTAAATCAATACTAAATCCATGAGATGAATACTAAACCAATACTAAAACAATTGTTGGATTCCTGTTTTTTTTTGGAAATTGCATTTTATGTATTCGTTTTAAATTGTGGTAATTGAAAACCTTTACATACAAACAAGTTTTTAACTTTATTTGAGGTAATCAAGAGGGGGGGGGCCCAGGTTTATAAATCAGAGGCAGACATTATACATATATTTAATATATATATATGTGTGTGTGTATATATATGTCATGAATCATGAATCACATGTCTACAGTAATGTCAAAACGCATATGTTTGATTATACCCTATCAGACAGAATCTTAAAGTTGAACGTACGTACTGTACATCATGCATCATCAGCATACGGCATGCATCATATGTCATGCACCATACCATACCACATTTCATACCCACCATCATACCATCATTCATGTCCTTCAATTCCATATCCCATCATATCTCATAGCCTATCCTAGCATATTTACTCATCTCTGGGACCTCATATATATAATATATCGCGAAGTAATTCATACCTCATATCAGGTGGTTTGGCCATCCTGGCCTGTTTGTGAGCTCAAGGGCAGGAACTGTATTTTTCTTACCTTCATCCGAGCCAAGGCACATCGTCTTTGAGCAGAACTGCAAACCCAAGATGCCACTCGGGTGCGCTTCGAGCATCTCGGCTATAGCTGTGAAGCACTCCTCCTCACCATAACCGAAAGATATTGAAGGCCATGCAGAGCACTGAAAAATAACTTCAGCGCGCTCGCTCAGTAGCGAAGATGAATGAACCCCCGAATGAACCCTGAAATTCCATGGTTTACTCTTGCGTAACTATCCTTTTAAGATAAGTTAATCATCTTCCCCATTGAAATTGGCATTGCGGGGGAGTATGCCCAACATCCCCTGAACAGCCATGAACACCCCAGCACCAAGACCAGGCATTCAAAGGCTGGTTTTGGGTCCTTGTACCGGAACACACGAATCGCCTGAACCCAGCTTGCAAGCCGCACCATTTATCTCAAGCACCCCTCTTTTGCAAAATTCTATTACTGTGTGCGAATATGGAAAAAGTTTTACATGTATATTATTCATTCACTTGTTTATCAGGCATATTCATTCACTTATGGATATGTGTATGTATAATATATTAATATGTATGTATATATATATATTATATATATGCGTGTGTGTATACATTGTGTGTGTGCAAGACTTGAAAAAACAAGATCTTGGAGTCCGATGCCCATGGCCCGCAGCTGAGGAGAAATGGTGAGAAATGTGGAGGTTTTTCAGCATCACATTGCCATCACCACCGCGCCCACCCAATTTCACCACCACCAGCAACAGCAACAGCAACAGCAACAGCAACAGCAACAGCAACCGTCGTCGTCGTCATCATCCTCATCATCATCATCATCATCATTATCATCATCATCATCAAAAGAGAATTGTTGGCTGAGTTATTGGGGTGCGTGTGTGTGTGTGTGTGTGTGTGCGCGCTTGTGTGTCGTGCCCCTCTTGTTAGTACCATTGAAAATCCTACAGTTTCATCATGGTCACATACGCCACAATGTACTATCATCATCGTCATTACAATACTCTTAACCCGCTAGTGCGCTCAGCTAGTTCGTTTGGGGAATGTACCGTTCTAATAGCCATGTGGAGGTGATCCGGTGAACCCGTGGCTTACATTCATTGATCAACCAAGGTTTACTAACCCAGGTTTTTCTACTCCAGGTTGAGTTGGAGATCAAATATGGCTCACAATCGGGGTGCCAATGGACCCACTAAATTGACCATTTTGAATACCCATCTTGGGGGTCCAATGATTTTCACCCCGTACCCACGTCATGGATCTCAACAAGGCACCCCATCATCACCAGAGCTCACCACTAATCCACTCGATGGATCAAACTGCAGATCCCTCACCCAGCCCTGATGGTTGCAGTCAGCCTGGCGGCTGAGCTCACTATGCCGATTTGGGGGATCTGATAGCTACAAGACGAGCATTACTTGGCCATGTGAACCTTCCACGAGATCTGCAGCTTTTCACTCCCCCAGCCCCAGCTGCACCTCGCAAGCTACCTGACGGAGAGTGCCAGGCTGATAACGCCAGAGCTGCAAACATCCATCTTTTCCAGAGCTGATGGAAATATTTGAAGCCATATTTGAACCTTCGGCGCGGGCACAGCATGGATCAGCACGGAACATTGTGGCATTTTCTACCATGACAGAACCGGGGGCACTGCCCCACCAGGACATGGCCAACGTGCGAGCCCACAAGCGAACTGGATCCCTTGAAATGAGGAACCCCCCAAAAAAAACATCAAACATCCACAGAGTGAAACTCACCACTTGCAGTCACTTGATGACGCGGCGAAGCGATTTTCTCATTTCAGCAGTTGAGCCAGGATGCAAAGACTCAAAATCCCATCCTTGGGAATCAGGATTGAAATTTTCGACACTACTTGGATGTGCCTGGTATATAGGAATGAAGTACATGAAAGCAGGCGGAAATCCTACTCAAAGTCCATGGATCAAAGTGAAAGAACCACAGCAAAACCATAAGTTGGTAGGAGAACAAATGCTGGACCGCCCATCCCCCAAACAAATAAGGAAGAGAATCGGAGAGAATGCACCAAAAAAAGATTGAAACAACCAGCCGGTTTCTGCATGTTTCCTCTCCATGTTGGCATCACATTGCTGCGAGGCTTCTGCATGAACCTCTTCAGAGGTTGCCAGAGCTGAGAAATTGCCGCTACTGTCCTGAGTGAAGGCAAAATCCCTGGCCCACAAAAATGAAGAGATTAACTGATTAACTCTCAAATATTTCTGGAATTAAGCAGAATGATACAAACTATGGAATTCGACCGCTTCAAAGTTCGATTGTGCCAAGCCGTTACTGCATATTCAGCAGCAACAATGGCAAATTAGAAGCGCCGAACATGATGGATTCGTAGACGAAGCTGCAGATGTGGGCACTGACAACCGTCAGTCTTTTGGCTACCTTTTTGCTCACCAATGTTTTAAGCCAACAAAAATGTATAAACATCTGAGTATTTGTCGATATTTAAGAATTGGAATGTATATTTATCAACCAACAACACAGGGGGAGGTCCTGCATGCCTTGACTTTTCATCTTTGGTCAAGGCTCAAAGCGCCAGGCACGCACCAAACCATCAACGCCAGCAGTGATCATCAGCCTCCAAGGTGGACCCCCAGGCTGATGGTTGAGCCATCCCAGCCATCCCAAACACGTGAAAGTTGATCTTCTAAAATCACGTTGAGATGGAAAGAAAAACGAAACCACCAACTACTTACCACTCAAAGTCGCAAATCTGGAAAAATTCACATGATCTTACCATATCTATCCATATCTTACCTTATCCTGCTGTCCCATGCTGTCCCCACATCGCCCATATTGCCTGTTCTGGGGGTTGAACTGGATGGCCATTACCTTAGGTAAGGCACGGTCGCATTCAACGGCCGCTTAAAAATGGCAGGTTACCTACGGTATCTTGGTTAAACTGATTAAACATCTGAGCAATGTGAGCAATCTCGGAAACTCAAGGTTCATGAAAAGGACATCAACAAATTTGGGAAGCTCTCATCGTTTACCACACATGTGCACAAAAATGATGTATGGCAAATTTGGGCAGTATCGTTGAAAGGGAAAAGATGCATGTGCACAAGTTTGGCATAACCTTTAAAAAGGTGTTATCGCTGTGAAGGTTCCATCGCTTATATACTTCATGTTGCATGTACAAGTTCTGAAAACAAATGTCTGTCCCCCAAATGTTTCCTATTGCATGAGTTTGTGCGGTGGCTGCTTGTCGGTTATGTGATGTGTTTTGTAATGTGCTAAACCACATAATAAACCATTATACAATATTATATAAATACATATGTATGTGTGTATATATATTATATATATACATCATTATTGGGTATACCGGTACCCCTAGATGGGATGATTTAAGATGACCAAGTGGTTGGTCATGGTTGGTCACTGGGATGGCATTGGATTTGCCACAGTACCCCCACTGTGACTGATTAAATTGATGAAATCAACAGTTTTCACTACCAAAATGTCCATTTGTTCCATGGCTATGTTGAATTACCAGAAGCTAAATCCATCTAAATCCCATGTTTAATGAGTAAATTAACAGAAAGGGACGCTCTCAGTCCCCACGTTTACATGTCTGGATGGATGAGGTAAAGATAAATATAAAGAAAAAAAAATCAGTAAAACAATGCTACATATATGGAATTTGTACAAATGAATATATCATGTTACTAAAAAAATGATTGAAGGACACCTGGCCATAACATAATTTCCAAATCTCACAGGAAAGAAGGAGCCACACAGAAAACAACCGAAAAAAAAAAAAATTGGGCTGACCCCCCCGCCTCCCCTAGATGGGCTATCTTGGCTATCTTGGTGGCTCTAGGTGGCTCTCTGGGCCATCTTGTCTGCTACAGCCTCATATGGTATTCTTATGGGACTTCCACTGGGTTCTTATGGGATTTCTATGGTATGTCTATGATATTTCTATGGAATTCCTATGAGATCTCTGAGGGAAATCTATGGTATTCTTATGGGATTTCTTTGTGGTTCCTATGCTATTTCCATGTTATATCTATGATATTTCTATGGGGATTTCTGTGGGATTTTCCATGATATGTCTATGATATTTCTATGGGGTTCCTATGGGATTTAAACAGGATTTCTATGGTACTTCTATGATATGTTCAGAGGATTTCTTTGGGAATTCTATGGGATTTCCATGAGGTGTCTTGAGAATGTCTATGGTAGTTCTATGATATTTTCTATGGGACTTCTATTGGATTCCTGTGGGGTTCCATGGTAGTTCTATGATATGTCTTTGGGACTACTATTGGATTTCTATGGGATGCCGATTGTATTTCTATGGGATTCCTATGGGGATTCAAAAGGATGTCTGTGGGATTTACATTGGAATCCTATGGGATTTCCATGATGTTTCTATGATATTTCTAGGGGAATTCTATGGGATTTCTGAAGGGATGCTATGAGAATTCTATGGTATTCTCATGGGAGTCCCATTGGATTACTATGGGGGTTCTAAGGTGTCTTTGTGATGTTTCTATGGGATTTCTTTGGGATTACTATGGGGTTCCTATGGCATTCCTATGGGAGTTCCATGATGTTTCTATACTTCTATGGGATTACTATGGGATTCCTGAGGGAATTCTATGGGATTCTTTAGGGAATTCTATGGGATTCTTTTAGGATTTCTTTGTGGGATTCCTGTGCTATTCCATGTTAATTCTATGATCTTTATATGGGATTTCTGTGAGATTCCTAAAGGATTTCTATGATATTTCCATGGGATTACTATGGGGTGCCAATTGAAAGGAAGTTGAAACCATTTCAAAATAAATTCAAACTAAAGTGAAAAAACAACATCCAAACATTTTTTTCAAGGGGGTAGTCCATGAGCAAGAGATGAATCAAGACCAAAGGTTTCCCAAAAAAGATGAACTTCAGCCAACCAACAAAATCCATGAATGACAATGATCTTCAATAGTATGTTTGTTGTGGTGGTCCTCTATTGTGTCCAGCTTTTTTTTTGGCAGTAAACATTTTCCAAAATCATGTTCTCCTTCCCTTTTCCTTTGCTAATACGTTTCTCTTTTTTACTTTCTTAGCTCATTCTTTTGGAATTCTCAAAATGTCTAAATGAAAAGTTTTTTCCTAAGGGTGAGCTTCAGCCAGCCAAGGGATTTCCATGGGATGTCTGTGAAATTTATTTTGGATTTCTTTGATATTTCTATGGTATGCCTATTGGATTTCTATGGTATTCCTATGGAATTTCCATGATGTTTCTATGATATTTCTGGAGCATTTCTATGGGATTTCTGAAGGAATACTATGGAAATTCTATGGTATTCTTATGGGACTTCCAATGGATTCCTATGGGATTTCTATGGTGTTTCTATGATGTTTCTATGATATCTCTATGGAATTTCTATGGGATGCCTGAGGGAAATCTATGGTATTCTTATGGGATTTCTTTGTGGTTCCTATGCTATTTCCATGTTATATCTATGATATTTCTATGGGCATTTCTGTGGGATTTTCCATGATATGTCTATGATATTTCTATGGGGTTCCTATGGGATTTAAACAGGATTTCTATGGTACTTCTATGATATGTTCAGAGGATTTCTTTGGGAATTCTATGGGATTTCCATGAGGTGTCTTGAGAATGTCTATGGTAGTTCTATGATATTTCTATGGGACTTCTATTTGGTTCCTGTGGGATTCCATTGGTATTGTTTAATATGATGTTTCTTTGAGACTAGGACTAGAAACTTAATCAGTGATAAATAACTAGAAAAAATAGTAAAAAGCAGCTAAAAATCACGTAAAAACTGGGGACCCACAGCGTCCCACACTCTAAATTAAATCGCCATTAAATCACCATCTTTGCCAAGTTGTTGCTGCTGTAAGCCCCCGCTTTGGTTGATTGAATTGATGAAAATCCAGGTAAATCATTATATATCTCTAATATATGAATCGCTAAATCATCTACAAGTGGTCAATTTGTTCCATAGCAAACTGTGAAATGACCAGCTTATACCAGTTGTACCAGCCAGTTTAACTTGAAGCCCAGCTCGGTTCATTTTCTTTCCCCAGATCCATAGCTGTGAAAGCACCAGAGGCTGAGTCCCATCAGCTTCCTACCATGGCATCCAAGAGGCCCAGTTCTGATGTGCCTCTGGAGCCGTGCCCATCAGCGACAGCTCTTCGTTCAGAACTTCCCATGCCTTGATGCACCGGTCCTGGCAGGTGAAAAAAATGGGAGTGTTGGGGGAGTTCACTAGCAAAAATATATGGATTTTTCATGGGGATTTTAATCAGCAAAAATTTGGGGAAAAAACGCACCCAAAAGTGGGAAAATCTGAACTTCAATTGGGACATGTTAAGGGGAAATCTACCGGAAACAGGGGTTTTTACTTCCAAATAAAGCGGCTCCTGCATCCAATTCGTTTGTATATTTCCCCGTTTATCGATCCATCCATCTATTTTTTTCTTAAATCTGTGCTGTATAATATGATATATATATATACACACACGGGTGTCCCCCTCCCCCCCACCAGGAGAAAAACAAGGTAGCAGCATCTGTAAGAGGCCGTGTCGGTGATGACATCACACAGTGCCATCACGATGAGGGAAGTGTCCGAAACTGTAGCAATTTATACATTTTCTGGTGCAAATCCCTTGGAAGGGCCACTTCAAAAGTGGAAAATCTAGTGTTTTACAAGCACGAAACAGGAGTTTTGTTCGTCGAGGGTTTCGCCAAAAAGTTCCTTTTTTCCTTTCAAGCACAAAGTTGCCCGAGGTTCTTCAGGACATTGCCTTTGACGCTCTTGCGCCAGACTGCAGCATACAAGTACTTCCAATTTTTTCTGAAATCTTGTCTGCAACCTTTATGATCTTTATGTGTGTTCAACTGCCAGGGAATCGTGCTTTTAACCATCCCACTGTCTGTCCAAAGCCTGCGTTCCGGCCAAAGAAGAACTCTTTTTTGTGGGCTTCCTCCCAACTGCTTCACAAACTCACCGCAGTTGTGGGCAACGTTTTGCCATTTGAGGCACTTGTTGTTTGAAGGCTCCTGTCCAAGCTTTGCAAGCATCAGCATAGCGAGCTCTTCGGGCTCGTAGCATGATGTATGTGTGGAAGTGCACGAGGACGTGCAGCAGCGTAGCATGACGTACGTGTGGAAGTGCAAGAAAACGTGCAGCAGCATAGCATGACGTATGTGTGGAAGTGCAAGAGAACGTGCAGCAGCGTAGCATGACGTATGTGTGGAAGCGCAAGAGAACGTGCAGCAGCGTAGCATGACGTACGTGTGGAAGTGCAAGAGAACGCGCAGCAGCGTAGCATGACGTATGTGTGGAAGCGCAAGAGAACGTGCAGCAGCGTAGCATGACGTACGTGTGGAAGTGCAAGAGAACGCGCAGCAGCGTAGCATGACGTATGTGTGGAAGCGCAAGAGAACGTGCAGCAGCGTAGCATGACGTACGTGTGGAAGTGCAAGAGAACGTACTATGTGGTTGCAGTCGCAATGAACGTTAACATCCCACCCCACCCCACCCCGACCCCCCCCACTCCACACGCGCATGGCCTCTTACTGGTGTTGACACCAAAAACAACCATGGTTCTGCCTGGTGGAGGGAAGGGACAGAGAGACGCACCCGAATATGGTTCTGCCTATCTGGAATCATCCATGCTTCTGGTACCTTTGAATCGGGCAGCACAGCTCACCTTAGTGCAAAAATTCTTCGATGACCAAAACTTAAAAAACAACTAGCAATTGGAAAGGCCCCATTTATAGTAGCTGATGGTTCCCCAAAATAACTTTTCTGGGGGGTGTTTCCCAGCTAGCCACCTTTTGATGAAACCGAGGGTACGTCGAACTAATTCAAACTAACTAAATTCAAGTGGTGTTATATATGATTACAATATTAATATATGATTATATTTATTGATATTGTTTGATATATAGAGTAGTATGGCGGGGTATTGTGATCATGTCCTAGTTGTGTGGGCAAACACATCATTTGAATTCATCTGACACATCAACTTACCCTTTTAGCTCAGGATGCCATCACCGTAACTCAGTCCTTACCGGAGCTGAAGAGGACCCCCGTCTGCGGGTCAAAATGCATGGCATAGATCGTGTCCTGCGGATCCACCACAGCTGCACCCAATGGCCCGACAAGTCCCACAGCCCCGCACCTTGTGCGCATCCATCCAAGAGACACGCGGCTTCGCCGGAGTGTAGGGATCCTGGTGGCTTGCACAGGGCTGTTAACCTGGTAACCCCGAAGTAAGACAGAATAACAAAAAATAGTGCCCTGCCCAATCTTACGATCTAGAAGAAATTTGAGAATTGCAAGCAATTTCATCCATTTGGGCTTGATCGCCTGAACCCTCGCTCATCAAAGGTCCCGCCGAGGAGCCAAGATGTGAATGCTTCTTCCAGAGGAGATGGCAAGTAGGCCAGTAATACCCTCCACCACCACACGCACATCCTGCAGCTGTGGCGGCTGTGGCGATTTCGGGGCGGATCAGTCATCGTGATTTCGGGTCAGGAAATTGCAGCTGCCACTCCTCCAGAAACCCTTCGTAGCTCCACAAATGGGAAATAGAGCTACTTGACCAGGAAAATCCTGAGCAGCGATGAATATGAGAAATTCATAGAAATCCCTCAATGAAAATATCCAAAAAGGAAAAAAGGTGAACTTTCAGCGGTCTATCATAACAAACTGACTAAGTATCCTGCCAATTTGCTGGTGAATTATGGACCATTTGCAAAGACTATATATGCTCTGATGAGGGTTGACTTTCTGCGGCAAATTCCCCACGGTGGCAACTAGTCGGAATGAATGATGTTAAGCTGGAAACAACCAACGTCTCTTTACTTTAATGCGACAGTCAAAGAATGATACGGTGCTCGGGCGTTGGTATGTTGTACTCTCTGGCAATCAAACATGGCAATTGAAAACCTATGTAAATCGGGTTTAATGGGAAAATCACCTATACATGGCGGATTTCGTTTGACCAGAGGTTATATCAATAAGTTGTATCATGTTATATCTATATCAACCCTGCCACCAGCCACAGCATCCGTAACAGCCTTTGCCGATGGCCAGATAGACCTCAGACTCTTGTGCCATCCTCTTGCTGATATTGCCGTGATTGTTTTGCTTGGGTTCCTGATGGTGACAGTGTTTTCTTGCAAATTTTGGACTGGATCATTTGGCGCCGCATCCATTGGCTGAGAGCCGGACTTTGGTCTCTCGTGTTGACCAACATAGGCGGGACATGATCGCGCATGCCCCGCGAAAAATATTAGGTCCGCAAATGGCGCGAGTGTAGGTCGCTACTCAACCACGCAGGTGTGCTACTGCTGATGCACAGCAAGGGTCTTTGGGATTGGGTTGAATGGTATGGAACCATAGGTATCCATAGGTGTTGCCATCAAATGGGGCTTCCATGGAGTTCCTGTTTTGTTTCCATCCAATTCTCTTCCTCTTCTAGTTTCATCCAATTCTGGAATCTGTCCATGTCCTATGGAGGCAATCACCACCTCTGGCCAAACAGCAGCGCAGTTTACAGCAGTGCTGAGGGCCACCTTCAAATTGGAAGGCCCTTGTGAGATGTTGGAAAACTGGACGTACTTGGATGCTCGTCTCTAAAAGTTGCCAAACTTTTGGCATTCTGATATATCCTATATGTGCATAATTACATGGATTTGTATATGCGCACATACATGCGATTAATCAAATTCCAAGAGTTGTAAAACTATGTTGACATCCAAAAATCTGTCATAGTCCTTAAAATCTAGGCCCGATGGAGTGACACACCCCTAAAGGATCTTAAAGGAAGCATTATCCAACAGCGTCTGGACAATCCAAAGCAACACTCCAGAACTGTCACCACCCATTGCCCACCAACTCGATTCCTTGCCAAAATATAATCTGTTCTTACAAATCTATGTTCCATTCCCACAAAACTCACCCAGATTTCCTCCCGTTCACGTCCTTTTTCTCCAGCTCTGGCATGGTGCTACCGTTTCAAGGTCTGACCAAGCTGCCGTGGAACCACCCAGTTACCCTCCTGTCATCAAACATGGCTAGGAAATTCCGGAACTAAATGAGGGTTTCCTAAAATAAAGGCACCCCAAAATGGATTGTTTATACTGGAAAATCCTATTAAAATTGCTGATTTGGGTGATTTCAGAAAACCACCAAATGGGCATTTCAATGGGAAAAAACCTGGAAAAACATTGCACTATCCCTTGGGGATTTTCCGGGCCATGTTTGATTGCCAGCGGGCACATTCTCAGGCCCATGTTCAACGTATCAAGTTCCGGAGAGTGGGCCTGTTTTCTTGGACTCAGCAACCCGGAAGTGGAAGATTGGCGATCAGACCGCCAGACCAGAAAATGGTGCCTGAAAATGAGGTAGACCCAACACGTGGAAATTCATGGGGAACACGATGACAAATCACTGGGTTTTGGGGTACTCCATTTCAGACAAACCCAAATGCGAGTGGAATGACAGGGGTGTCTCCAATCGACAATGAAACTCACATCCGTTTTACCCTTGCACATTCGCAAGTTCGGGATTCTTTTGGCTACTTGCCGGTATCTGAGGATGTATGGTAATTCATCGTTATTCCTAATGTGTCCAAACAAAAGTTTCCAAAAATGAGCCATGCCATGACAATATCGCTGGCATTTGAGCTTTTAAGGAGAACCACTTTCTCCCCTGTCCCCTTCTCCGCGCACTCTAGTCGACACAGCAAGAGCTGGAAACCCAGCTTTTTTGGCGATGTTCATGAAGATAACATCATGGTAACAAACAAACAACAGGAAGGACAAGAAAAGAGTTTTGGTGAGACAAAAATTGTTGCCAAATCAGGCTGATTAAATCAGGACATGTTTCTATCCTAATGTGGTTCAGGATATTGACAAATTAAGATGAACGGCCATGGACATCTGCTTCCTGGAGGCTGTCTCTGTGCATTTCGCCGCGATGCGGCCATTAAAAAATTCAGCAACTTTAGCCTGGCTGCATGATGGGACCGGGAGTGATAATATCCAGACCAGGGAACACGCGAGGTCGAAGGATGTTCGAGTTGTCCATTCGGAACTTGTGCACATCTGCACCCACCCAGCCAAAGCATGGAAAATGTTCCACCAAGCGTTGTCGATTCACCAGAAATTTTGCCTGGCTCTGTACCGAGGACCATGTGAAGCAAAAGCACAGACTGCCTTGACACGTGTGACCAGTCGTGTGTCAGCATGATAGTAACCCGCTGCATGGTCATTCAATTGTCATTCATCAACCTGATGGCATTCCAGCAGTAGGTCCCAACTAGGATTCTGTTCTTTGTACTAATCAAATGCGCAATTCGTGTTGCTGTTGCAGGGTCTGGTATTTTTTCACCCAAATCTAGGGATGTTGTCAACACGTTTCTACATGATTCATGGTGGTTCTATATTTTCATATGGTTTTCATCCTAATCACAAGAGCGCAACAAAACAAGTTACATCATATTTTGATATTTCTTCATTTGTGCTAATCATGGCTACAAAATCTTTGCCACCACACGCATCACAGGCGCGAAGTCTGTTCAAACCCCTCATTCCGCTCAAGGCAATGCACCTGCGCATTTTCCTGGCGTTCTTGTGGTTGGGGGTTCTCAATGGATGAGAAATCCCTTGATTTCATAATGGTTGCATGATTTTACCAAGATTTTCATTGGATTTTGATGGGGACATCCTCTTTTAATGGGACTTGGGACCTCAATTATATAGTTTCAGCATGCCCCCTGACAAATATCGGTAATTCGGCATCATCCCGACATTGGAGACTCAAGGCTAACCGTTGGTGAAATTGTTTAAATTAAAGCACGTGTGTTTTGTCCAAACATATGGAAATATATTATGCATTATTATTATGCAAACATTGAACATTGCAGTGTTTTCATGGAGGAAAGGATGTTAAACAATGGGATTGTGAGGTTTCCGGATTTCAGAGAAACCCACCGCAACCAGCAAGTGGTCACGCCATGTCACGCCAAGTGTCTTTCAAGTGCAAGCGATGACGTTGACCGCGTTTCCCTGGGCACTGCGGATGGTCCTGTCGACAAACCATCCAAGAGTGAGTTTGGTGGGGGGGCGACTGCTGGCACCGAATCATCAAAATACCGACCCCTCACTGCCAAAGAAGTCTCCTCATCCCCTGGGAGCAGCAAAGAATGTGGTGACAAAGGAACCTGGGTGACTGGAACCCCGCGGTGATCATTCCAATCGTTTGCTGCGATTGGGGCCTGACATACGCACACACATATGCAAATCTATATTTGGAAGAATTATATCATAAACACTACATAAACTTCTCACATAGATTGGTTTCAAGACTCATGTATGGCTTGTGGTTCAAGTAACCGTGCTGGTCATTGTCATCATGAATGGGATCAACACCCAAAAAACATGTCAAGGCGCAAGGCTCAATAAATCCGCCGGCCCCTCCAAGGGGGAGCGCGCCAGAGAAGCTTGAACCATGTCATGACTATACATTTTCCCTGTTTCGTCGCGTTTCCTAAGGTGACGTTTGGCCGCGTCCAAGCCCATCTGGAGGACTTCTACCAAGCCCATCAGGGGGCCTTAGTGAGGGTCCCCTCAGTTTCTTAATGGTGACGTGTGGCACCTTCCCTGTTTTGCAGGGTTCGGGTCCAAGCCCATCTGGGGGCCTTCTAGTGATGGTTCCTTCAGTCTCTTCATGCGTTCCTTCGGCGGAAGCCCCTAAATAATATTGTATTATCATCGAGCCACAACCCTGCCATTGACCAAGAGCTTGCTGCGAAAACAATGGTTCATGGCATGAGTCATCAAACCCTATATCCTGTCCTGGCCCGTCCATGTCAAAGTTTTTTCCATCCACGACACGCTTGGTTTGAGAAGCTTGGTTTGAGTTGTGGGGCCCCGGTTCCAGCCACATGCTGCTGCAGTTTGAGAACTTGCATCACTCAGCGGCATCTTGTGGGGATTTTCTTAAAGCCCGAGATCTTCCAAACCTTTTTGATGCGAGCCTGTCGCTTCGCTTGTCTGGCTTCCAATTCCCGTTTTGTTCCAGATCGGAATCGGCCAGCCCTGCGTCTCCACCTCCTCAACTCACATAGCGCGTGCTCTGTCAAGCATGTCGTCCATCCGCGGGGGCACACCAAGAGTATCTCCTCCACATTGTGTTTGTGTAAAAACGTCTACCATTGACAAGCAAACTTGGAAGCAGATATGCAGAGGTACATATAGACGGGTATCTGTATGTTGGCCCCGAAATATCGCGCGATAACGTCACGACTATAATATGAAACGTATGTCTCAGTGGGCCATGCCTCGCTTCCATCATGGCAACACAGCACTTCTTTACTTTCTCAAAACTTGTTGGCGAAAAAGTGGCGGCTCAAGATTGTTCAGAGCCATGCGCAGTCGCTGTCTGTCAGCGATTATCTTGTGAACTGTCTCAACCTCTTACCACTGGTGAGCCAAAAGGAATTGTTCTTGGCAGTCGCTCATAAAAGAATGGTGACCGTTCGGTCACTGGGGCCCGTTTGCGTCGCGGACGTGCTGTATGCTCATCTAAAGGCAAGTCGTAGACTAACTATCTATCTATCTATCTATCTATCTATATATATATATATGTGTGTGTGTGTGCATTTTTATGTGTATCTCTCTCTCTCTCTATCTATCTCCCTATGTGTATATATATATACATATATATAGACATATATATATATACATATATATACATATGTATACATTTACATATATATATATGTGTATGTATGTATGTATGTATGTATGTATGTATGTATGTATGTATGTATGTATGTATGCATGTATGTATGTATGTATGTATGTATGTATGTATACATGTATGTATGTCTGTCTGTCTGTCTGCCTGCCTGCCTGCCTGCCTGGCTGTCTGTCTGTCTGTCTGTCTGTCGGTCTGTCTGTCTGTCTGTCTGTATGTATGTATGTCTGTCTGTCTGTCTGCCTGTCTGCCTGCCTGCCTGCCTGGCTGGCTGTCTGTCTGTCTGTCTGTATGTATGCATATAAAGGGTAGAAAACACGGGACTGTGCAACTTGGAGGCTTTACAAGCTGTACAAGGACAGAAAAACATGCATACATCGCACCTTTTGACGCAAACCAAACCTATTTTCACAAGGCCAGTCTCCCAACAAATTTCGGCTTTCGAGCGCTTCTTACTTCCCGCTGAGCCCTTTGATCGATGCCAGTATCGTTCTTGAAGGGTTCAGCCCATATTCTCAGCGGAGATGCGCCAGTCTGGCTAGACAAGGACAAAATGATCGCGGCTCATTTGCCCGGATGCCTTGTGCTGTGGTGGAGATTGAACATGATAGATGTCATTTCCTTTCGGCTTGCACATTTGTGATCCAAGACTTGCTGCACAACAGGTATCTGAGAAACAGGCTGAAGTGGTGGCAACTGATCCACCATTGCCAAAATGCGAGCTAATGCTTCTTCTGTGGTTTCTTGCAAATTCCTGAGCCATGACCACTGCTTCCAAGGTTTGAGTTGCCACTTCAGATCTTGGCGCAGCTGTTGAGTCTGCCATGGTAGCTTCCGCCACTGAGGGTGATGCCTGTGAGGATTCTTCAGAGTCCAGAGCATCTGGACTGGTTCAAGGGAAGGAGCAATGTCTACATCCAATTGCAATGAGGAGCCTGCCACAAGTGTTTTGCAGCACTGATGCAAGAAGCAATGCAAGAGTTCTCATAGCAAGAATTCGAGGCCGCATAGCCAAAATCTTGAGCCAAAAGGATCTAAAGATGGTATAGACTAAGCGAAAGACAAACGTCATATTTTTTGGCGCAACTTATTACTTCTTGCTAAAGCTTGATAATGTTATGAATTTTGATGACAAAAGCTGATGCGCCAAAAGCTTCGTTTTAGAGGAGGCTTGCGGGATGGCACCGACGCTTTCTTGATGCTGCTGAACAATCAAGCACTGAACTGGCTTTTCAAAGCTTCGCTTGCTGCCGTTCCTCTGGCTAAGATGAGTCGGTCTTGCCTGGGAAGATCATGGATGGCTCTACTGCCGCTTAACACGAAGAGAACATGGTAATATAATGTAATATAAAGATTACCCTATCTCGATCCGCATGACACTGCTGTGTTTGTGTGGCTTTCCATCGTCCTGGAAATCTCGCTTCGAAACCAAGACATGATGGGCTTGCATGCAATTCACATGGACGGGGGATTGGTTAGAACTATATAGCTTTAAAGGCTTGCCCACAAAATTGGAACAAAGGAGGGGGCTTGCAAAAGCTCTTGATTGTTTTGACTGTCCTGCTTCTTAGATGGAACCAGGGGCAGGGATTATAAACTTTTTTCTACGTATGCAAACATAAGCGAGAGCATGGCGTTCGTTCTGCGTTCTGCAAAGCACGCTTCGACGCGGAAGACAAGATGCACCGGACCCTCAGCCACACCAGTGAGATTTGGATGCAGATCTGCAGCTGCCAAAACTGTTTTCGGAGCGCCAAAGAAAACCTATCGCGTTGTTTACCGGGCTTCGGAGGCAGTAAGCTTTGGGAAGCATTCTGGAAACACACTTTGCCTTGCGTGCGAGCTGCGCGCAAAGGGCGCACAAAGTGCCGCTTGAGCTGAGGATAGAAGAACCGCGTGGCTTTCCCCAGCTTTCTGCGCCATTTTGGCTTGCCTTCAACTTCTAGGATTTGGCCTTGTCATTGCGGAGACCAATCTTTCGCTCCTTGAGACGCTTTCCCAGCAAAGGTCGCCACGCCACCCCCCTGATGGTGCGGAGTCTTTGGGGAGGCAATGTGGCTGCACAGCAAAAATGTTGGACCTCGCTGCGGCCGCAATGGTCGAAAAGGAAGATAGGCGCAAGGCAATTCTTGATGCCAGGGAGTGCCCGCCATCGGTGAAGAACCATTCATACACTCATTCATTCATTGATTCAGTCCCAGTTCATCCGAATCTTTTGCTCCCCTGTGGTTGCAAAGGATACCCAGCCTGTGTGAGGGCACTTAGAGCCACGAATCTCGAGCGTCTTCTCTCCCGTAAGGATTTTCTGCAGCCATTCTGGGCGTATCTTGAGGATACGCGTCGTTTCAGCGAAGGCAACGGCCGCGGTGACGAAGCCGCCTTCCGGGGAGGCCGTAGCATGAACGAGAGATTGACAGATTGACATTCAATGAGTGCCATGTGACAAGCCAAGGCATCCTCGAACGGTAGGACCTTCGTGTGCTTGCAAATGAGGTCAATGTGAGGAGCTGGCATTGGCTTACATTTCTACGAATGATTTGTGGAAGCCCGGTTTGGGCAAAATGCAACCGAAGGACTGGCAAGCAGTTTGCAAGACTGCCTCTTGGCCAGCTCGGCGCGTCCACAGCTTAGCCTTTCACATTGAGGCCAAAGCCATGGCAACTGGACCGAATGAAAAATGTCTTCGCACTAAGGAGTGGCTGCGGTCGGAGATCCGCATCGAAAGAACGAAGAACTGGAAAACAACGGCAAAACTCAATGGCAGCCGCCGAAGATGGGATAAGCAGGGGATAAGGGTGGCCACCAAAATATGAGGATTTGGGGGAAATGCTTGGGAAAGGGGGTGGCTCACATGGTTGCCAAATCATGATGTGATTCTGCTTCTTGTCTTTTCATGCTTTCCTTTTTCTTGAGTTGTGGGATATTGTTCCGCCATTTCCTGGGATACAGTCCTGTTGCTCTCTGGGATATTGTTCCATTACTGCCTGGGGCGTAGTGCAAACATCAATAAAAAAAATCAACAAGCACAGGTCTTGGGTGGCACTATATATAGATATATATATATACAGATGTGTAGATATATAGATGTGCATATATAGATATATAGGTATAGATATATATAGATAGATAGATAGATAGATAGATATATAGACATAGATATATAGATATATAGATATAAAGATATAAAGATATATAGATGTGTAGATAAGTATATATCTACATATAGATATAGGTATATAGATGTGTAGATAGATATATATATATAGATAGAGAGGGAGAGATCTATAAATCTATATATACATATCTATATATATATAGAGATATAGATATATATATATATAGAGAGAGAGATATGGATATATATATATATGTAGATATATAGATATATATATATAGACATATAGATATATAGAGATATAGATGTATATATATATAGATTGATTGATAGATATAGATATATAGAGATATAGAGATATAGAGATATAGAGATATAGAGATATAGAGATGTAGATGCAGATATAGATATAGAGAGCATTAGATAGCTATATCAGTACATAGCATCCGCAGATAGAATCAAGCCACCAACGCCCTAGGCAATTTTGCAGCCCCACTGCATCCCCATCAAAATTCTGTTTAGGAGATGCTCCCATAGACCGATCCTTTGGCAGGTGTAAGTGTAAATCACTGGCAAATGCACCACCCGACCCTGCTAGGCATGCCCTCTGCCTAGGAGCCAAATGGAGAGCTTGCCCTGACCACAAGCAGCTGCCAGACTTTGCCACCCTAGGAGCATGGGCCGCATAGGATACCCTTTACATCACTGGCAAGAGAGGGAAACCATAGTGCCATCCAACCTTTTGCCCCACCAAAGGATTGATCCCAATACTCGCCAATTCGTATGAACAGGTGAGACACATTGAACTGCTGTATTTGACAAGTGGGATATGAATGCGCCAACATCCCCAAGAGATGCTTGAAGAAACATGCAGAAGTCCACCTGGGGTCCCAGACAAATCGGGCAAGCCATGGAACTGAGGCAACTCTTGACACAACTCGTGCAGCAAATACCTTGGCAACGCAGGTTTCAAAACTGCAGCCACCCACACGTGAAATGTGGAACCTCCTCGCCTCCCAAAATTGCAGTGCACAATAAAGCGAATAGGGCTCACAATTAGCATCGTTTGGTTGGGCACAAGGAAATCATCCAATCTTGAGGGCTCCAATCTAACAATCTCTGCGCCCTTAGGTCCCAGGCCACTCTGCCCAGGTCAGGTCCAACTCCTGCAAGGCCAAACAAAATAGTGATGGACTGGGGGATCGTCGTCGTCGTCGTCGTCATCATCATCAGCAGCAGCAGCATCACCATCATCATCATCATCATCATCATCAGCAGCAGCAGCAGCATCAGCATCATCATCATCATCATCAGCAGCAGCAGCATCACCATCATCATCATCATCAGCAGCAGCAGCATCACCATCATCATCATCATCAGCATCATCATCATCATCAGCAGCATCATCATCAGCAGCAGCATCATCACCATCATCATCAGCAGCAGCAGCATCACCACCATCATCATCATCATCATCATCATCATCATCATCAGCAGCAGCAGCAGCATCACCATCACCATCACCGTCATCGTCATCGTCATCGTCATCGTCATCCTCCTCATCATCATCATCAGCATCATCATCATCATCAGCAGCAGCAGCATGTGTGACAAAGGTATCCTCATCACTTTGCACTCACTACTCGCTTAGCACTCTCAAACATCACTTAGAACTCTCAAATCGTCTCACTTAGAACTCACAGAGCTTCAAACCTCTGGAGGGCGTGAGAAAAGATGATCTTAAAATTCATGGTGGGGTGGGGTGGGGTGCAATAGCGTTCAATTCACTTGAAACTCACTTGATGCAACGCTTCAACTTGCAGTGGGATGGGGGCGGCGGGGTGAGGCGCAATAACGTCCGGTTCACTCGAAACTCACTTGATGCAAAAGCAAAGGATACCTGGAAGTCACCTAGATACTTTGAGGGAACATTGTACTTTTCTTCCTATCCAGGTTTGAACCTAATTCGGCGTTTGCTAAATCTTTCAGAGAGGTATAAGCGATGCAGAGGCAAGAGTGCTAAGCGATGCAGCAACCAGAATGCCAAGCGATGGCGCACCTGTTGACAAATAGTTGAAGCCATCAAATGGATCACTGTGCACTGATTGGGGCCACAACCTTCTCATGCAACATCCCTGACAATTGAAAATACATGAAAATACCCTCTTAAAGTTGCCGTCTGCTCAATCTCATAGATCACGTTTCAATGAAATACCAGCAATATGTCATGCACTTTGTGGTTGGCCCATGTTGGCCCCCAGAGTTACTTGGAACATCGTCAAAAGCCCAAGATCCTCTCAGCGGCCCCATGGCCCCACCTGTTTCTGGTAGAGCTCCAACAACCTCCCGGGTGGAGCCCAGAATCCCTGGGCCCAGGAGGCTTCGCTGGCGTCGGGCACTGTAGCCAGGAAGATATGCCTCGGAATCTGCGGCCCGAATTTGTTGGAACTAAACTAACTAAACCAACCGTTTCTGGTTTTTGATGAGGCTTCAGGATTCACATTTGTGGATGGGTTTTTCATGGCGATGTTCTCATGTTGGTATTGGATGTGCTTTTGATGGAGTTTAGAACGTTGTTCGCAGTAGATTGTTACATTCCTCATTTCCAGAACGAAACCCCGCAATCGCAAAACCAGCGTTGCGAATGTTGTCCACGTCCTCCCAGGATCACGGCTGTGACATATCACCGCTTTAAAGGCTGAGCTAAGGTACCCTACAACAAAGTCAATTTTGTTAGCTGAGGTATCGCCATATTTAAAAAAAAAAAAACGTCATTCACCAAGAATTACTCATATATAGTTTGATGGCTAACTTCCCCATGTTTGGATTTATCCTGGTTTTCCCCTGATTTTCATTGACTTTGGTTGCTTTGTTACATCTTCAAACGCTGGTAAATCCATGTAAATCCCCCAATGTTCAAACATGTTTTGGCAGGTTAAAACCCCCCTTTCATGCTAACCAAATCTGACATACATGGCAGGTTAAATCCCATTAATCAACATTAAAATTCATTGCTGTGGTGCCCATTAGGTAAATCCGTTGGTATACCCATTTCCTATACCATGTATACACCATGTTGGCTGGTTACATCCCCATTATATCATTAAAACATATTAAAACCCAATTTCTTCCCATAATACAAATCCATAGGCATATATCCCTTGATAAACTATCACCCTTAAATCACCATTTTTATATATGTGGGATAAACCATTCCCAAATGCTAGAGGTGTATGGCACTGGCTTTACCACTTTACAGTGGGGAAAAAAGTTAATTATTCCCCATAAATCCTAACCAAGTTATCAGTCAACTTAGTCAACTTAGCTATCATAAAACATCATAAAACATCAAAAAACATCATAAAACATCAAAAAACATCATAAAACATCAAAAAACATCAAAAAACATCCTAAAACATCATAAAACATCATAAAACATCATAAAACATCATAAAACATCATAAAACACCATAAAACATCCTAAAACATCATAAAACACCATAAAACATCCTAAAACATCATAAAACATCATAAAACATCCTAAAACATCATAAAACATCATAAAACATCCTAAAACATCCTAAAACATCATAAAACATCATAAATCATCATAAAACATCATAAAACATCATAAAACATCCTAAAACATCATAAAACATCATAAAACATCATAAAACATCATAAAACATCATAAAACATCATAAAACATCCTAAAACATCATAAAACATCATAAAACATCCTAAAACATCATAAAACATCATAAAACATCATAAAACATCATAAATCATCATAAAACATCATAAAACATCCTAAAACATCCTAAAACATCATAAAACACCATAAAACATCCTAAAACATCATAAAACATCAAAAAAACATCCTAAAACAGCAAAAAACATCATAAAACATCATAAATCATCATAAATCATCATAAAACATCATAAAACATCATAAAACTTCATAAAACATCATAAAACATCATAAAACATCATAAAACATCATAAAACATCATAAAACATCCTAAAACATCATAAAACATCCTAAAACATCCTAAAACATCATAAAAAAATCATAAGTCATCATAAAACATCATAAAACATCATAAAACATCATAAAACATCATAAAACATCATAAAACATCATAAAACATCATAAATCATCATAAAACATCATAAAACATCATAAAACATCCTAAAACATCATAAAACATCATAAAACATCCTAAAACATCATAAAACATCATGAATGATTACCCATCATAAGTTATCAGTTCCCCATCATAAAACCCATTCAAATCACGGCGAGCAGCTCTTCACGAGGCGATAGGAACCAACTAATCTCGATCAACTCCTGAGGCCTGGCCGCGGGACGATAGAAAAAAATGGTCGGCGTATAGATATGGGATTTATAGATTTGTTATAGGGATTTAATGGGATGTTATAGGGATATATATATATAAGATATATATATATATATATGGATTTCATACGGATGTATAAGGATTTTATACGGATTTAATTCGATTTGTATATGGATTTAATGGGATTTGTATGAATTTTATACGGAATTTATAGGGATTTAATGTGATTCATATTGATTTCATGGACACTTTATATATAGGGATTTAATTTGATTTATAGTGATTTTACATGGGTTTAATGGGATTTATAGAATTAGATGGTATTTATAAAGAGTTTATAATATTGATTTAGTTGGATTTATGTGTTTTATAGTGATTTAATGTGAGTTATAAAGATCTTATATGGAATTAATAGGAAATTAAAGATAGTTATAGTGATTTTATAGGGGTTTAGTTAAATTGTATAGGTATTTTATACAGACAATAATGGGTTCTTATAGTGATGTTAGATGGACTTTTTAGGGATTTAATGGAAATTAATGGTATTTAATTTGATGATTTAATGAAATGTTATAGGGACTCTCGTGTTTTTAATTACGTATATTTAATTGGATGTTATATATAGGTGTTGTATAATGATTTTATGGGGATTGATAAGGGTTTAATCGGATTTATATGGATGTTGTAGGTATTTATGTAGGAATTACAGGGATTTTATAGGGATTTAATGGGAATTATAGGGATTTTAGACAGATTTGATGGTATGTGTAGAGATTTTATACAATTTAACAGGATTTATAGGGATTTAATGGGATTTTACAGGGATTGATATGGGGTTTTACATTTTGAATGAAAACGCTACCAGCATCTTGGCAATGCTCGGCTCGGCTCGTCTTTGTTTTACAGGGATCTCGGGTTAGGGTCGAATCGGCTACATCACAAATCAAGTTTCCAGGGATCCGGGGATGATGCAACCCTGGAGATGTTTATCCGCTTTCGTCCATGTTCGTTACATGGATTTGAAGTTTGAAGGGAGGAATTCCAAGAAAATAAGACAAAATTGGACCACCGGGTGGGAAAACCATGGTTTCCAAAAGATTTTTTAATGAATCAGGACGACTTGTTCACGACTTGGAAGGTGATGACGATGAATCCAGGGCCTCAAGCGGATGCCCCAGTCATCCAGAAAGGCGTGGAACGCCTTGGCCGTGACGGGGGATGTTTCCCCATGTTTTGCAGCCTTGAAACTAATGGGTGTGTCTGAAAATTGCTAATTTGATGGGGAAAAGGATGATAATCAAAGGGATTTAGGGGTACACTATTCTCAGTCAAACCCTAACGATTTATATGAAGAATTGGAGAGGGAAAAAAAAGATTAAAAACAATCTTCGCCCCATTCTTTTGGCCAGAGTGAATTGGAGTTCCATCCTGATAGTATCCCCCAGTCAAGCAAAATATGATTGTGTTTTTTTGTGTGTGTGTGCGGGCCACCTTAAACCTGAGTTTGCAATCCCAGTTCCCAAGTGCAACGCCTGAGTGAATAAAAAGCAGAAAAAAAAACTTATTGGGTCAATTGGCATTCCTATATCGTCCCAGCAGTTAACTTCAGAATCAGAAATCTGTATAAATCATCCGGATCAATCGGATTAAGTATAGGTGTTTCCGACCATTCATCCTCCAACCGCACCGAGTGGCCATAGGCCCCTCCCTCTCCAGGATCTTCTGTAGTTCACGCCGTGCGAAGTCGGGCGGGGGATTGGCCGCGATCATCACCCCGACACTCTCCTGGGTACGCGAACCGCCCTGGAAAACAGAATGAATGTGAAAGTTCTGAATATATGAATGTTAAAATATTTGGGCATATGTGTTTAAATCTATTTGTCAAATTGTGTGCTATATATATATATTGATCCGTATGTTCATATGTGTCAATGCGCACGCATGAGTATGCGTGCACATTGTGTGTGTGTGTCACAAAGGTATGTACGCGTTCCCGCGTGTGTATACATACAAACACACAGACACACACACACACACACATATATATATATATATGTGAACAATTTTAATCCTTGTTCCCGGATATCTGGTTGTAGTTGTTGGAATCCCTAACGTCCTAGTAGCCGGAGTCCAGGCAGCATTGCTGAGCGGCGCAAACACCGTTTTCCCTTGCGACTTGAGCCGAATATTTGGCGTCATGTCAGGCCTACTCCACATGCTTATACATGTGTGCAGTACCGTTTAGTTCCCTTTAGCACCCCCCATGCCTACGGTGGCTTCGCATCGCAGGCACGAGAGTGGGAACTTTGAATTATATTGTTTGTGGTGCACGAATTACGCCTTCGTACACGCAAATCCATTCAGCTCCCCCTTCACCCACACCCGACGAGCGTAGTGGATCCAGGGTCGCCTACTCTATGGCATGCAATGCGTCAGCGCAAGTTCGAGCTGTACAACGCAAATTATCACTAGCTTGCAGCTACTCTACGATTACGGCTTCGCAAGTCACTCCATCGACGACGGAAGTTGACTGCTCCACCAAGAATAGCAATTGACGCTAACTAGGGAATTCACGTGCACATTGCTAAAAAGAAAATCGTGCAGATTGGGAGTAGTGAGAACATGGAACCTAAGCGAATTAGTCTACTGCCTCGCTCAGAGTCCTCTCAATTGGTCTTTTCCTGATCATCTGTTCACAAAGACGATAGACATCTTATAGTCCAGTGATCACTTGGATGGACAGAGGTGGTTGATTTACTCCTCACGGCGGACTTTCTTCCACTGAGGTGTCGTCTGAGATTTCTCCCAACCTGCCGCACGTTTCGGAGCAGCTTTCGGCGATGCTGGTTTCGCAGGTGGTGCTTTAGGTGGTCCATAAGACTTCGGCATGGCCTTAGCCTTTGGTGCACTGGCCGATGATGACGCTGAACCAGTATCTTCAGGTTTCTGTGAAGGCTGTGTTGATGATCTGGCTTTCGCGTCCGCAGCAGCACGCTTGGTGCTGGCACTGTCCCCGACTGCTTTGAATACTTCACCTACCACTTCGTCCCCCAGGTTCGGAGCCATCTTTATTTTCATTTCGGACTTTCCCCTCATCGCCTCGGACTCAGCGAATTGAATGGCGTAAGCCATCTTGCCGATGAAGTTGCGAGGTAATGGGATACCGCATTGTTGGGCAGCGAAGAGTAGTTCCACCCTTTGTTCCCTTTCTCTCAGACTCAGATATACCGAGAAAGCTGGGAGTTCAATGCAGTTGGGGAAGCCGTGGCTCCCGGAACGAAAGAAGGTGTATGACTCATATTCGGGAAAGGTTCCCTTCATCAATCGTCGGAGGAAGTTGCTAATGGTCACCCTCATCTCCTGCTTCTCCTTTGCATCTCCCTGCATCTTCGTCATTGGCATGAGGAAACCTAAGGAATCGGGAGTGTACCCGGCACAGATGAGAAACTCCATCATCTTTTCGTAAACTTCTAGAGTTTTGATGACAGGCATCATCATGTTTCTCGGCCGCCCAGAGTACATCAATTCTCCCTCTGACCATGAGTTCGTCTTCCCTTTCTCCTGAAAGAGTGCGTCCAATTCCTGCTCAGTCGGCCGCTTGAGTTTGCCGTCCTGATCTTCGCCCGTGTAGGGGCAGAAGTCGTCCAGGTCCAGTCGGACTCGCTTGGTGATTGTCATCAACGCATAGTATTCCTCTGGGGTCAAATTGACTCTCTGGTTGTAGTAGAGTCTGAACATTGCGATGATCTTTGACATCACGGCATTGTCGTACAAGTGAGCCGCGGCCTCGGAGACATCATTGTTTACTAGTCCATCTCCTGGCAAACCCTTGCTTCCAGGCACAAGATTCTTGGTCCATACTGGCAGGTTGTCTGAAGCCTCTTTCTCAGGTTCGACGTTCATGTCATCATCGTCGTCCTCCTCAACGATCTCGTCGTCTTCCTGCTGAGTCTCTTCCTCCTGAGCCATTTCCTCGTCATCGCCTTCGTTGTAGTCGACTTCGTCAGGATTGAAGCCATAATCGTTGGGTTCAGGTACGTTTTCCTGTGCTTGGTGGACCGTGTCCTCGAACAACGATTCTTCCTGTCGGCGAA
Organism: Cladocopium goreaui; assembly: GCA_947184155.2. Lineage (NCBI taxonomy): Eukaryota > Dinophyceae > Suessiales > Symbiodiniaceae > Cladocopium > Cladocopium goreaui. The sequence goes on along the minus strand of CAMXCT020000463.1, from coordinate 103,091 downwards.
CCTCCTCGTCGATCTCTTTCTTGGTGGCTTCGTCTTCATCGTCTTCAGGGGCTTGTAATCTATAAGGTCGAATTCCACAGCTCTCAAGCTCTGTCCAGCATCCTAGACATACTGCCAATTTCGTTGGCGTCTCATTGAGGCAATGAGGGCAATGACGGCAACCTGAAGTTTCCACCCTCTTGCGCTCGACGATGTAGTCGACCAGCTTGATGCGGGCGAGGTATTGTTCTTGTCCACCCCCTTCAATTAGGTTGTTCCTGAACTGGTGGACGATGTTCATTGCATCCATGGTGATCTCGTCATACGGTTGCTTTTCGGCGTCGATGCATTGACTTGCGATCCTCAGAATGGACTCCTTGGTGGCGACAGTTCTTGACTTGATAGTGCCTGACCGGACTACCTGGTCGTCGCCCGACGGAATGAACAACCGGTGCCATGTCTTGTTGTTTTGATCCTTTGGATCTTGAATCCATCCTCCTCTGATCGCTGAGAACGGGATGATCTTTGGCGTAACGATCTGTCCCGAATCCGTCAATCGACCACCGTACTCCACCATCAGGGTCTCGGTCGGGATGTAGAGGCAGATGTAGTCCCCTTTTCGTGTGTCAACGCTCTTCGTGATAGTCCATGAGCGATGATCCCACGGCACGTATGGATTGAAGAACGTGAACATACGATGACCTTCCCCAAGACCTCCAGGAATCAGTCCTTCCCTCCAAATGCTTCGAAGGTTGGTCTTCTTCGTGATGTGGAAGCAAACCGGCATTGACATGATGGTATTGGGCGCAATCGGATGCGAGAGCAAGGAGGACATCAACAAGACGTCGTCTCTGGAGGATCCCTCCTTGTGCCCTGTTGGAGCGCGAACTGCAACTGGATAGAGCAATAGCCCCTCGTCGGGAATAGGCGTGTCCGCGTTGACGTTGTTGTCAATGCATGTCAGGCTGCTGCGATCAATGTCCTTGTTGATCCCGAACGCCAAGATTTGTTCACGTACACGACGTCCATATCGGGCACAGTGGAACATGATCTTGAACAGCAACGCCATGCGGTTGCTCGCCTCTTCCACGTTCCATGCATTTCGATCGTTTGCTCTCCCTTTGGGGGCGAGGAAGACATGCGGCCAACGTTGGTGCTCATGTCTCCAGATTGACTCACACTTGAGTACGTCCTCAATGGGTACCCAGCCAGCATCGTCACAAAACAAGCTTTGTGATTCTGAGGCTTTCCCCACATTGTGTCGTAGGATCCTGTTCAGTGAGATGCTCACCTTGTCCTCATAGCTGTCGAGCCGATTACCGGTTTCGAAGCGATAGTTTGCCGCATACTCCACACCGCCAAAGTAGAAGCAGTTGAAGAAGTGGGCTCCCGTCGTGGGGATGATTTTCAAGAAACCATCTCGCGGCGCTTCGATCCGTTTGTAGAAGGGTTTTCTGATGTTGTTGTCGGAGTAGTTTGCGAGGAACTCTGGTACTGACCAAGTGTCACCTCCTCCTCTGACAATAGCGTCCCGGACCACTTCATTGAGATCAACGATATTTTGGGGTCCCAGCTTGGTAACATCACGCCCTTCAATACGAAACCTACCAGATTCATCCAGGTCTCCGACTTCGGACATAGTCCTGATGTTGTCGTACCAATGGTATTCACCAGTCCTTGGTTTTGTGGGCTCATCCGTTTGCCCTGACCCTTCCGTAGAACCTGATCCGTCCTTTCTGTGCTCAGGTGGTTCCATCTCGACGTCATCAGATGTGGGACTATCAGCCTCGAGCGACGCCCGGACGGCCTTTAGCACCTTTCTGACTTCATCCTTCTTCTCATTTTCACATTCGAGATGACCATGTTTGGCGCTACCACAGTACAAACACACATTGACATCCTCAGAGACAGTGAAGAGTTTTCCCAACGCATCCAGGAGTTGTTGTTTTCCGGAAATCTCTGAGTCCCTAACCACATCAGTAGGGTCGTTTGCTGGCTCATCAGCTTCCTCCTCCCCAGGGTGAGTCGGCGACTCGTCACCTGGCTGGGCATCAGCATCAGCGCCCATGTTGGCGTCGTCCCCTGTGACATGGTGCTTTCTTCGAAACTGAGAGATGACCTGATCTTTCTCCCACTCTGTGAGACAGTTGAAGTCATTCAACGTTTCATACCCGGGAATTGCGTGGATGATCTTCATGACCTTTTCGGCTTCTGCAGTCTGCAGGGTGCAGTCGAAAGAGCCTCGTCTCTTGTCGTTGATGGTGCTTGTAGTTCTGGAAGTTGATGTGAATTGGGCCAATGCCTTCTCCAAGCCGTTGAGGAATTCAGCAGGGTCAACGCTGGCATTGAAGACATTCACAACCCCTTTTGCCATGTTTGCCACATCCAAGACACCAAGCCAAAACTCGATGATGTCCCCAGTCTTCTCGGCTGATGCACGGGAGAATCCGAAGATTTCGTTCCTGTCCTTCACCTCAGGAACAGCGACCTGCTCGAAGAAGTCCTTGTACGCGACATTCCCGCAATCTTTCGTGACCCTGAAAGCCAGGAGCCACTTCTTCGCGACCTCATCATAGATTCTTTCGCGGTAGATGCTGAACTGTTTGCCGCGTCCATTCCGGAAGATCTCCAGAGCCTGTCTCTTCGATACCCTGACTCCCCCCATGTGCGAAACAGACTTCATCAAGTGCTCCCCGTACGGCAATAAAGTGTTTGAAATCAAAGAAGATGCCGTGAAAGTAAGCCATGCCTGAAATCCTTGGTTGATATCGACCATGTCGATGCCACACTCCTCAAATGCGACCTTCAATCTGGCCGCCAGGAGCAAGACGGATTTCCTGGCTTCCAACGTGGGAGCGGAGCGCTTGTAGTGATCTTGGGTGTTTGCAGAGCAGTTGATGCAGTGGGTCGGTCTCAGCTGGCATGTTTCGATCTCGTCCATCGTTACCGCCCCTCTGCAGGAGCCGCACATGATGTCAGAGCTCTCGTTGTCGATGTAGAACCACATGCATCGATCTGACACAACGGGTTCTAGTTCATGAGTGCCGACCACTGGTTCAACCCATCGGGTCTTAAACCTCTTGTCCTTCGTGAACCTGTTGGTGGCCGTTCCAGGGCCTCGTTGGAAAATGGTTGTGTCATCGGTCGCGTAGTCGCCTGGGGTCATTTCGCCACTTGCGATTCTGAATACCTCCGTTGGGCCAGTCATGTCCTCCAACACCTTTGTGTCGATTCCGGACTCCTCAGGTTTGAATGCCCCTTCATTGAGTACGGACACATACTCCCTGTTTGTGGCACACATGAGGAAAACCCTTTGGCGAAACAGGTTCTTCTCGATGACAGACCAAATTGCAGTCTTTCCCAGGGTCCCCTTTTTGGTCGTGTTCAACACTGAGAACTGTCTTCCATATTGGGAATACATCGACCGCCACATTCTCTGGTCGGACGTCACTAAGACCCCCTGGAGCCTCATCTTCTCGATCAGCTCAACTGCGATTCTTGATGTGACGGAGTCCACACCGTTGAACATGGAGTCGTTGTTGATGGCGACCATCAAGGGTCGGGATGTGACTTGATCAAGGTCAATCACCCCTTTGACAAATTGATTCTTGAAATCATTCTCGAGCATTACACAGTGGGGTGGCTTTTGTTCATGGAGGAACTGCAATGACAACCAAAGATGAACCGTTACCTGGCCATCATCGATGGTATCCGTTTTGAGATGTTGCTTGACCTTGTCAAGCGTATCGAGAAATTGTTGAAGTGGTCGTTCAAACTCAGAATCATGGATCTTGAAGACTTCAACACTCTCCCATCCCATGTCAGTTAACCCCATTTGAATGCCATGCGGCCCACGTTGGGTTCCCACGCGGAACATCAAATCAGTGATGAGGATGGTCGTCCCAGCCCGGAAGTCACCGGCCAACTTGTCAACCTCCCTTGGGCCGCTCGGTGCTTCAATGATCCTGCATGCAAGCGGGTTCGTGATCAGCTTCTTGATTCGTCCCAATTCGGACTGATTGGCGATGTTCACGTCATGGTGTCCAAGCATCATCAGCATTCCCGCCGTTGACAGGTAGCATCCAGCCCGCGTCAACATGTATTTGCGGACGATATGGCTATAGCATCTAAGCCAATCCTTCTCAGAAATCGTGGATGCCGTGTCCTCAGTCACGACCCCCGGATTGCAGACTCCGAAGACCATGCAGCCGTAGGCAGTCACTCTTCTCAGATACTGCGCCCAAGGTGCTGATCCCGATGTACTGGCAGCCGCAGCTGCGGGGCCTTGGACAATTGATAGCAGAAAGTTGTCCCGTTCGTCCATCCAAGCAGACGTGATGAACTCTGAATTCCTTTGGTCGGGCATTGAGGATGTCCTGAAGAGATACCCATTTGGCACCCGAGGAATTACCCAGTCCTTTCTGGCAGGAGGTGTCGGTGGCCTTGGTTTCGAAGGTGGAGCCTTCGGTGGTGGTGCGCTCCCAGCTGCAGAGCTGGAACCATCGCGTCCACCGGCGGCGGAACTGCGAGGTCCAGTCTGTTGTTGTTGCTGTTGCGCCCGCTGTGCATCGGCTTCCCTTTGCTGCTGGTCGTTCATCATTCTGATTGGTGAAGGATCCCAAGCTGGATGATCTGGTTGACTTGGAGGGTTTCTGCCGTCTTTCGGCATCAGCGGGACGTCCCAGCCATCGATGTGGGAGACTTCCGTGGCCCCTTGGCCCATCTGGGTGGTGGCTGTGGTCGTCACGTAGTCGCGAATACAGGAGAACGTCCTGTTTCGTTTCTCCACCTCCTCAAACATGCCCTGGTCGGCCCTTTCAATGTTGTAGCCCCCCACTTCCCACAGGTCGTCACGAAGGTCAATGGCCAGCTTCATTCTGTCCAGATCAGTCTTGATGACCTCGCACAAGGATGACATGTGGGTGAAGTTCTCCAATCTTGACATCCACTCATGTAACATCTTGGAAACCATGAGGATGGTTTGCAGATGGACAACGGCTGCCGTCCGCTCCAAGCTGAGATCATAACTCATTGACATCCAGTCTTCCAGGACGTTCTGAACGATGATGGTCTTACCCTGGTTGCTGGTCGCTCTGGCGTTGTGACGTCGGAGTGCGTAGCCGAGGCTATAGCTCTCCTCGTACATGATGTTGACCAGATACTTGATGCGAGATTCGACTTCACTTCGATCAGGTTGCTCTCTCCGCATCGCGTCGAATGACCAGCTTTCCCACTTCCGACGGGCGATCTCCTCGAAGTTCGTCCTCTTCCGGATTTGGTAACATGAACTTCCGTAAGGAGGGTATGTCTGATTCAAGGATCCAAGGTTCGTGGGGCTTGTGTTCGCGATCTTGTCGCGCAATTCCTTAACCGTGATCTCCTTGGTGATCATGCTGTTCTGCCCGGTGTAGTGGTCTTTGAGGGTATCCCAAAATTCATCTATTCTAATCGCGCACTCGAAGGTGCACAAGAGCTGCATGATGCTTTGCTCATCTGGATTTCTGGCGGCCCCTTCCACCAACTTTGATAGTCGGGCCCCTTTGTCAATGAAGCTAGTGACGGACATCTTCAACTCGTTCTCGTTGGTCACTTTTGACATCATTTTCATGAGCAACCTGACTGCATGAGTCACAAATGTTCTGCCACTTCTGTCCATGACAAATGCTAAGGCCACAACGACAGGAGGAGATATCTTCACTCGATTCATCCATTCGTCAATGTCCTTGTCCTTGCAACCCCTGAAGTTCGTCTCATCGTAGGTGGAGAATGGAGCAGGAAGGTTGTGCTCTTGGTTCTTCTCCTTGATGAGGGACAAAGTTGATTTCAGTGAGCCAATACCTTTGGCCGCTGATGGGATCACAAGGTCGACTCCAGCCATTGCGAAGACCGAGATTAGGCAAGGAGAATCCGGATCCGTCAAGGCGCACCCACGACGCAGGTAGCAGCCTAACTTCACCTTCAATCTACCTCTAACGGGATCCGGATCTGCCAATAGCGATCCACGACGTGGATACAGCCTCAGCTTCACCTTCACACCGCCTCGTTGGGTGATGAAGTTAATGAATAGTTGTTCATTGATGGTCTTCTCATTAACATCGCATTCATAGTCGTTCACAATGACACAAGCACATGATTTCGACTTATGGTGATCTACCTCATCTAATACCTTTGGTCGATATCTCCTTCCATAAGCGTTGTTGATCAACATTTGGTTTGTGACACCCCGAAGAATACATCTGACAATCTTCTCGGTATATAATTGCGTTGCACGTGTTTCCCTACCCGCACATTGACCGTGGATGTGTGAGCCATCACATTTCGCATGCAAGTCAAAGAACTTGACCCCCCACGATACGATCCTCCATGGTTTCTTGATGGCGGTCCCAACATCTTTGAATTTTGATGTCAAACCATACATGCATCCATCAAAGTCATGCACAGTTGATTGGGTCCCACTAATCAGAAACTTCATTCTCTCATCATTCCAATAGTCGCATCCCCGAGGTAGTTCCAACAATGCCATAGCATGCAAGACATGTACACGTTGCAGACACAATGTGAACTCTTCCCATAACTCCCAATACAGAAACGCTTTCATTCTGATGTTGTGTGCTGTGACCTCACTCACGTTTTTGTTCAAACGATTCCACGGTGAACCACCGGTGCAAGGTCCAGCAAAGAACACGCAGTCACTAGGACCTCTGATGCAACGTCTCCATTTCGCCCTTCCGTAGTTGGACATCAGGTTGTCATCTTCGGTAATTGTGACCACATGCATCATCTTGAACCGACTTTGTCTGTGAATCTTCGTGATGATACTTTGCGTTTCAGCACACATGAGGAGTAAACATGGGACATCATCTTTCATCTCATAGAGGTTGAGTGATATGACAATGTCATCGAGTACTTTTCCGAGAAAATCAGCATAAGATTGCCTGAAATGGTAAGTCAGAGTCTTCCCATTCTTCCGGTGGAGTGTCATCTGAATATCCCAATCATTTTGTTTTCTGGTCTCATGCTTCAGCTTGTAATGATGGGCTATAAACATGTCATCCAAAGGGATGATTTTCATGTTTCCATCAAGGATACAGGTGACCACAGTGTCCTGGCACGATGCCCTGTCCTCCACATCAGACCCGCTGTCCATCACATCATTGATGTCTGCGTTGGATATGATCTTGAAGGTAGTGGTCCCCGTCCAGAATTCATTTCTTTTATTGGTCTTCTCGATGTTATTCCCCGCCAATCTCCATGAGTCGTGGATTAACCTCCCACTTGACTGAAACACTTGGTTGGTTTCCCGTTCATCTCTAAACCGTCTCAGCTTACATGGTAGAAAGTCAGCCTCTTTGGGGGTAAACATCTTTCTTCTCGGTACCTTGTGCACTCTCGTCAATGTAGTTTCATCCTTCCATACCCATTTATCCTGATCGCATTCGCTTTTAGATATCTTCTTTCCTTTCCTTGACGAAGTCATGGGGTTATAAGCTTTGTCCCTTGACACTCTACCAGCAATTTCATCACCACCGGCAAAGATAATTCGTCGTCGATTGGGATCTTTGTTTTCTGTAGGATATGGATCATCATTGGGGTCCCCCGACGGAGGAAATCCCATTGGAAGACTACCCCATCCAGAACTCCCCCCATGAACAACTCGAAGAAGCGTGTTGATCACCCGAGCAGTACCACAAGGAGCTGCATGAATGGTTGTGGGTTCATTTCCATGGGATTGATGACAAAATAGTTGATCCACCCCCACAGTTAACTGAGGATACTTCTGGACTGGAGTCTGACGAGTCGGCACCGCGGCAGCATGGAGCCCTGGTCGCGCTGTTGACGCCGGGTGTCCCGGTGAGACAATGCCGGCTGATTGCCTAGTAATCACCGACGGCGATATACTAGGCTGACACGGATGGTATTGGAAACAAGCTCGTTCTACCCATTGATCGAAACGGTCTTGTTGCTGAACGGGTGGAACTCGATCCTCAACCTTGATCCATTTGCCATGAGAAAGTATCCAGGTACTTCTCAAACAGTCATGGGGCAATGATACACCAGGTGGTCGTTTTCTAAAGAAGGTTGGCGTCTTAACAACCAGTATGGGATCCATGCCAGGTAGTTGTTGTACTTGTTCTTTACCAGAAAGACCCTTCTGATACACCTCAGGTGGTAGAATAGGTATTTCGGTATATGGAAAATTTGGAACATCTTGAGTTTTGGTTTGAAACACTTGTCGGACAGTGGTATCGACATCCGTGGTGGGTGAGACCATATCGAGCAGATCCTTCGTACCGATGTCACCAGGGTCCAACAGATTGATGAGCATACATGCTCTTTTCCATGCCAACGGATTCTTGAAACCTTTGGTGTGAATGTCAGCGGCCATTTTCGAGGTCACCTCATACATGAGTACGTAGTTCTCCCGAGTAAAATGTTCATGGAGGGAGGTAATGGCTATGCCATGGGTCCTCTCAAGATGCCGCATAGTGGGGTTACGACCCGACCTGACTACACCTATCATGCCCTGATTGTCATCATGGAACAATAATTTGGGCGACTTTCCCGTCAGCGTTTCCCAAATGCTCATAGCGGGCAAACCCATAGTACGGAGGGTGACATCGGCTGCCACGATTTCAGCCTCAGGCGTTGAATGGCTTACACATCCTTGCCGTTTGCTGCCCCCGGACAAAGGAAACCGTGTGTGGTTACCCTGAATATGCATATGAGACCCTGAAGTAGATCTCAAAGATTGGGCACACCCTGCAAAATCAGCATCAGCAAATAAAGACAATGTCAAGTCATTGAAGTTGTCCCCAACCCATCCGGTCATTCTCTTAGATAGGCTGGAATTCACGTAGCACATCAAGTGATACAACTTTGCATCGTCATCAATGGTCCACTTTGTTACATTCCTGGCCAGGGAATTAATGGAACGAAGCAGATCGAAACGAGCAATCCTTGCCGCGTACAGCAGCTTCATCAGCACGCTGGCAGCGTGTGGTGCCAATGCACCTCTCTCAGACTCCCCAGGCGAGACGTCTTCCCCTTGGGTTCCTTGTTCATAAAACAATGGAGCGTCCGGATCAAATTCATGAGTACACCATGGACATACTTTCTTATTCTTGGGGTTCTCGGGACATGGTGCTCTAGACTTATGTTTCTTTGTTTCTTCAGGTAAACTTGGAGTGGATACGTGTTTCAGCTTCGTATCTTTTCCAACAATGTCCAAGCACTTCTCAACCGACAGTTTCAACAAACCTTCCATGTCATAGGTCATGGTCGATACCGGGGTACCATCATGAAGTTTGGCAGATCCCTTTCTCAAAACACAACCAAGGTAGAGCCCCAAGTCAGTCTCGGGCTCGATGTTGAGTTTTGATCTGAGCATCTCCCAACCCTTAGTCAGGTTCTCTTCCGGTCCTGCCAGCTTTAAGTCATCTACATAGATGACAAGAAGTAGCTTTAGTTTCTTATGAAAATACATAGAAGGCCATTCTTCTCCAACAGGAACGAAGTCGAGTTCTCGAACATTCCGATCACAATGTTGTTCCCACATTGTTCCCGAATCGGGGTGGCCGTACAAAGCTTTAACCAACCTTACAACTGGCCTACGGAGTTTTCGAATATCGACATCGTCTGGCCAAGCATCTTCGGGTAGCTCAACCCAACATGGTGGTCCGGTTAATTTTGCCTGAATGTATGCTTGAATAGCGTCGGCAAGTTTTACATTATGGCCCGGAAGACACCCATAGAAATCAGCCCATCTCGATGCCTCAAAAGTAGCTGGAGAATTGCCCAAGTCTTGGAAGAAAGCAGCCTCCCAGAATTGGTTCTTCACCTGATTACCAAGTAAGACACCTCGGCCTTTGAACTTCCTACTAGGGCTTCCTGCAGGCAACTGGTAGTTCTTCTCAACACAAATTCCATGTACTCTGGCCATGTGAACCTCTGTCTTGTTTGCTTTTGCTTCTCGAACAACGTCATCATATTCCCTTATAACACTGAAATCATAGACTCCAGCAGCATGTTGACCTAACCATTCCTTCCTCATGGCCTTACGTGCTTCATCGTTTTCCATCATTTCTTTTCGACCAACAGGCCTTGCAACTGCAGTGTTGAACATCTTGTTGATATTGATTCCATCACCATTTGATACTATCTTTTCTCGATGATCATCACAATGATTAATGCATGGCATGCATGGAAATGGATGGAAAACATCACTGAGGCCACGAGCGTCTTGGGGTACTTCGTCGGTGTTGTGCAAGGTCGCAGCAGCCACCACTTTCCCCTGGTTGAAGTCATACACTTTGTCGTTGTTCCAAGTAGCCTTCGGCCCCCTGCCATTCTCGATCTCAGACCATTCATCCCACTCCATCAAGAAGTCATCATCATCAGGTACATCAGTGTCTGATAGATCAGAATTGCATGGAGCAAGGGCAGGAATCCCTCTCCCGACGAGAGAAGTGGACCCTTTACCATATTGGAAAACTTTGCCCCTTCGGACGTAGTCTTGGGACATGGCTACTCCAGAAACATGATCATCTTTGTCGTCTTTCTTGGAAGATTTGGCTTTCTTGGCTTCTTTTGCCTTCTTCTTTTCTTCTTTTCTCTTTGCTCGCTCTTCACTCTCCTTGATTTTCGCCTCGCTCTTCTTCTTTTCTTCTTCAGCTTCAACCTTCTTCTCTTCGGCCTTGGCGATGCCCTTTCTGACGGTCGGTGACATCTTCCTCCACTCGTCAGGGGTATATTTTGATGGCCTAGGAGTAGTTGATATTCTGCGAAAACCACGTTCGTCAATACGATATGGATGACCGCGAGCATTGAGCTTCACCCATTCACCGTCGTCATTCAGGTATACAACCCCATCCCCGGCCTTTCCAATGGAGTAGTGTTCTGGCCCTCTTTTGGAACATGAAGGTCTGGATGTGCGGGCTTGTCGATACCCGGTGGTCCCATTCTTTCAGATACTTCACCAAGGAGTCTTTCAGCTTCCAACTCCCCTTCAGTCTTTTCTTGTGGGACCTTCGACGAAGGTACACCATCACCACCATGACCATCGTCATCACCTCCATCTTCATCGTCATCACCATCATCCGGAGGAGGTGGCGGTAGGATTTCGGGGTTTCCTTCAAGACGATCTTTTACTTTTAGTCCCTCAATGGAAACATTAATCCTTTCATACTCTGACTTGCATGGGAATTCAAGAGGTTCTTTTAGTTCTACCCTTTCGGTGTAGTGCGGAGTCCTCAATTTGGCGACGGGTTTCTCAGCGTCATAAGCCAAGTTCTGTTTACTCCAATCACATAATGCCCATACCCTGTACTTTCTCGACCAATGGAGCCCGGGGCCGATGGAGTATCCGGCGAACACTCCGGGAATTCCCATGGGGTCAAACTTGTGTTGTTGTTCTCGTTCACGTGAACCACTGGGCTTGAAGTACACGAGGGCACCAAAAGGTATCATCTTCCCTTTGAATTCTTCTCCATGAAGTTTGCACCAAGAACTTACCTCATCATCGTTGGGCTCGATGTTGAGCAGGTGGCTTACGCATCTGATAGCGTACATCCAGAAGCACGGTGGAATTCCTGCTTCAAGTAGGCATGTCGTGGTTGCCACGAGCACAAACTGGTTAGTTCTTTCTGCAAGTGAGTTGTGCTTGGTCTTTCCGGCCAATGATGTGTCCATTGGGATCTTCAGGATCTTCATGGCCTTGTCGAACTGCGGGGCATCATCGGAGTATGCTTCTCTGATCTTACGACGGCCCATGAATTGTTTGACCGCCCGGATGACTGCGTCAGTATCCTTCCTAGCAGAAGGGTAAGATTGAAGCATCCCCGTAAATCTATCCCTGATGACAAAGATGGTTTTGTCGTCGCCATAGTCCTGTTCAGCAATACGACGATTGTCAACGTAGTCGAATGTGACCAGGTCCCCAAACTTCGTGAGCTTACGCTGAAACGCTCCTCTGAACGTCTTCCTGTGCTTCATCTTGGCACGCACGCACGACTCACAGTATGGGTTCTTATAGCGATGAGTTAGAAGATGAACCTTTGATCTTGCCTCATTCTTCAAAGTTCCCCTCTTACTCAATCGGACTCCTCCATCTTCCTCATCAACATCAATGACATCGTCGTCATCTTCACCTCCTCCATCTTCAGGAATCTCTTCAACCTCAACTTGATGATCTTCATCGACATCATCCGGTCCAATGCTGGGCTCGTACCCGTCATCGTCAAACTCGGCATAGTCATCGGCATGGCACGACATTTCCTCAGCATCACCTGCATCACTTCCAACAGCTACTTCATGTTGATCACCTCTCAACTTTGCTTTCTTACGTTTCTTTATTGATTTCTTGGGAGATTCACCATCGGATCGTCCAACGGCGTCGGAAAGATCCTCAAGCTCATCCCCACTCTCTCCATCAATAACCAAAAGACCTTCGCCTTCTGACGTTGAGCACTCATCATCAAGAACTGCCATGATCTTTTCCACGCAGGATGATTTTAGCTTTCTCTTCTCTTGATCGACACTCACATAAGGAATGTAGTCTTTGACAGTCATTTCGATGATGTTGCCATTGGGATCTAACATGAAAGGAGTTTTCCCAGTCGGCCATACGAACGAATAGCCAAGGTCAACGCACCGCTTGCCCATGGAGATTACGGAAGGCGTGTCTTCCAGGATGTGAGCTTCTGCTGGTTCGTTGAATGCCTCGAACTTGATACTTGATCGTTTGGTCGAACATGTTACCCCGTTTGCTGTATGGAAGTTGACGACTTTATCATCATATGTTGGGAGATCCATTCTACTTATTCGTGTGGATGAGATAAGATCATGACCACTTCCAGAATCCAATATGAATCTCTTATCTCTTTCTTCAACAGGAACAGTGATACACATCGTGTTACCCCTTTTGCCATATCGACCCTCGACATGTTGAACATAGTTCTCCACGAAGACCTCCCTGGATACCTCACCGTCCTCGATGTCGAACCTGATCAGAATGTCCAGACTGGGGCCGACGATGACTAGGACTTCATCAATGTCACTGTACTCGCCCTTCTCATCGATCAGGATAGCCATTGCCTTCCCTCGGCTCGATGCTAGTCTGCATGAATAAGACCATTGCTCATCTTGCCTTATCTGATCGGTGGGCTTGCCGACTTTACCATGACCTTTGGGGATGGTCTGGGATTTCCGGCTGCACTTCACGAAGTCCTTCTTCACGTACGTTTGGATGCAAGTCTTGGACTCATCAAATCTGACCTTCTTCTTGACGACATTCGATGCAACCTTGTGGAATGTCCCTTCGTCATCACTCCATTCATGGACAAGTGCAGGAGTAGCCTTTGAGCTTGATGCTTCGGTGTTCGGAGCAGTGTTGAAGAGATGAGGATCGTGACGTTTGTTGCATTTGTCTCCGTATCGGCACTTGCCCTTGGCCCAGTGCCAGCATGGTTCATCAATCTTCTTGGTCTTGTTCGCTGGAGATTGACTTCTCGGAGTTCCTGGCTTTCGACCATTACCTTTCGTGTTCTTGTTCGCATCAAACACCTTTTGGTCGTGACTGTATTCACAATCTTTTCCTTTTCTGCATGCTTTCTTGATGAAATGGAAATGACATGGGATCTTCTTCTTGGATCTAGGACTAGCACTTCGGCTGTTTGACCGTCCGTTTCCTTTCCCTTGACCTTTCCCTTTTCCTTTTGCATGCTGTTTTGGTTGAGGTGATGGTAGAACTGGAGCTGCCTCAGCCTTGGCCTTCGCCTTAGGTGCTGCCTTCTCCTTGGGATTGGCTTTAGCCTTCGCCTTCGGATTGGCATCTGGTGCAGCAGCAGTTGGATTTGGTGCAGGAGTAGTGGGTTTGCCACCACCTGCAAAGTCTCTTGCGTACTTCTCTCTGGCGGCCACATGCTTGTCTTCTCTGATCCTGGATATGTGCCTTTCGATGACGTCCAACAGGTAACGATAGCTTCGTCTTTGATCTCCTTCAATCCATGATTCGTACTGCTTGATGTCGAACATCATGAGACTCGAATTCCGAATCTTCTTGTACAGAGAGTCACGAAGCCAATCATCAGGAGGTACATCATCCGGCATCATGTTTGATACCATCTCCATCCACTTCTCATAGAACACTTCCAGGTTGGAGTCACCGAGATACTTCATCGACACGATGTGCTCCATGGTGAAGGCTGTTTCTCGTTGACCTGGTGTCCTGAAGTGTTCCAGAATCATAGCCAAAATTTCACGTCCCATAACATAGGTTCCTCTTCGACTATGAATCTGTGTTCTCAATCTCAGTTTGATTGCTACATGGCGAGCAACATCACCGGCCTGGGCTATCACGTTCGACAATGCGATTGACAACTTCGCGTCGATCGACTGATATCGTTGCCCACCACTGTCATTCAGTAGCTCGATGTCAGGATTTGGTCGAATAGCCGGCTGTAGCCACGCTTCCCATGCAGCTTTGTCTCCATCGTTCGCGGCAAGAACAACACTCTTGATGAGATCTGACTGCCAAACCATAAGGTTCTGTTGTTTCGGCCATGGGCTAACATAAACTTTGTCAGCCTCCCGTCTCGACATTCTCGGTACTTCTTCTGCCGTGTACGCCGCAGTGGAGATATCATCTGCTGAATCGCGTTGTGATCCCCGCACTGAAGGCAAGCCAGGAGGTTCTGGAGGTGGTCCTGGACCATTAGGTCCAAAAGGGTCAGGAGGCCCATCAGGGTCAGGTGGACCACCCCTTCCGCCCGGAGGCTTGTAGTAGTCCTTCTCGGTTCCATCGGCGATCTTGTTGTCAACTTCTTTCAGCAGGTCGGTGATCCTTTTGTTCGATTGAGATGGTTGATTTTGAGATGGTCCAGCATGCCCGTGATAGGAGAGAGCAGCATTAGTCTCGTAGGTCAACTCCTTGTCGATCTGCGATACCCATGATTTCAGGACAGAGTTCTCGGAGTTAGCCTCACTCACCTCATTCTCCAGTCTAGCAATGATCAGTCTTGATGCGAGATCATAGTCGGGGATACCTGCCGAATAGGGAAGCGTATCAGGGTTGACCCTGGACATAGATGTTTCAGAATCCTTGGGACTCTTTCTCAGTTCGTCCATGCGACGTTTCATGTCAATAATCTCAGAATTCTTGATACCAATCTTTTCATCCCTATCCTGAATTTCCCCCATGAACATGCATGATCTCTCATATTGCTGAACACCACTAGCCAATTTCATTTTGCGCTCACTTTCTAGTTCAGATCTTAAAGCTCGGACTTCAGCATTGGAGAAGGACGACGCCCCTACATCCGCAACTTCAGTCAATCTTTCTTTTAACAACATGTTCTCCTGTAAACATTCATGAACTTCATGGTCTAGATCCTGAACCCTGATTTGAGCGATTTTGGCTTGGTTCCGTAGATCTTCAACAAGCATCTCATCAGGGCCACGACCGTCGATCGTAGTGCCCTGAGTTGATGATCTTCGCAACTTCACGTTCTGCAATCTGATCTCATCCTTCAATTCACAGTTCATCTCCTGCTCGTTGGCGTAGAGCTCTTCATAGTGCTCTGCCCTCGCGATCGCATTTGCACTAGCCTGTGATTCAAGCCTCAGGTGCGATATCGCTTCGGCCTCGTTGTTCCTGTATGATGCAATTCTTCTGACAGTATCATGTTCAGTGTTTCGGTGTTTCAGATCGCTTTCCAATTTGGCCTGATTTGCCTCGAAAACCATCTTTCTAGATTCTCTAGTGATCTCTTCGATACTGTTTTCATACAACTCGGCCTGTTTACGAGATTGAACTAGAGCTTCACTCAATAGCTGATTCCGTTCAGACAATTCATGAACTGCAATTGATTGTTGTTGGCTAATCATTTCAAGTTGATTGCTTGAGAAGGATGCCATTTCGGATCGATTACGATATTCCATGATTGAGTTCTGGAAATCCGTCTGCATTTCTTGACCTTCAGTGTACAATCGGTTGGCAATATCGGTAGTTAAGACATTGGTCTGATGAAGTTGTTGCAGTCTTGCCTCCGTATTACCCAATAGTCCTTGAAGGTGATGTACTTCATCCTTGTACTCTTCCTGGATCTCCATACCGCGTTGATGGATCCGTCTTGCACCGTGTTCCATCAGGGCACCTCGGCGTTCAAGGTCTTGGATGCGTATTGTTGCACCTTCGTCTTCCTGAGATGCTACCATTAGTTCTGCTTGATACTCTGCAACCTCATTTGCGGAACATGACAATCTATGATTGAGTGCATTGACCTCATCAAACACATTCTGGTTTTGTTCCTGAAGATATTCAGTGAATCTGATCTCGATGTCATGAATCAGTTGATCTCTTGATGCAGCATATGCTTCCATATTGTTCAACTGATTACGTAAGGATTGACATTGTGCCCGTAGTTCTTCTATGATGGCAATAGGTTCACTAGCCACAGAAGTATCCGTTGATCTCCTCTTAACGCGAGTGTCCCCGGTCCTCTCACCAATTCGGTCGGTTCCGGCCCTGGTGGATCTGTCCCTTGGGGTAGTTCGTCCTCGAGATGGTCGATGCCCTTGGCGGACAACATCACTTCGAGCACTGTTTCGAGAAGATCTTGGTGTACTTTGGGTGGACATTCTTCGTCTGTTTGATGTAACTTGCCATCCGGACTGTGTAGTTCGGGTAGGGCGTATCCCACCACTGTCTGCTGTGTCGCCAGGGGAAGATTGAGTGACCTCCTCGACCGGCATAGCAGCGTTCTCGTTGAAGGTAAACTGCGTGTTGCGCGAGTCCCCGCTGCCGCCCTGCATCTTTGCGATGATGAGCTGATTGGTCCTTTGCGTCCACAATCTTAAGCTCTGACGGCCCGGCTACCAGCACGCAGGTACTCCTCTTCCGACGGAAGAAGTGAGCCCTATACGGCTGATAACCTGTGAGCAATTTTAATCCTTGTTCCCGGATATCTGGTTGTAGTTGTTGGAATCCCTAACGTCCTAGTAGCCGGAGTCCAGGCAGCATTGCTGAGCGGCGCAAACACCGTTTTCCCTTGCGACTTGAGCCAGATATTTGGCGTCATGTCAGGCCTACTCCACATGCTTATACATGTGTGCAGTACCGTTTAGTTCCCTTTAGCACATGTAATCATAAGATATCAAAAGTACAGTCTAACTATTTGAAATATACGATCAGGTATGTAAAGATATGCAAATCTGGGAAACCCTCACCACCTACAGGGGCCCTCTAAATAGGTAAGTTGATTCATACCTAGGCCAACTAGTAACATTGACGGATCGATCTCTCGAACTAGCTAGATGAGATCTTAAAACACCATCCAACAAACTATAACTATAATTATTAGTAACATCATCTATGAATACACTGGAAAACCCCCTTCCAGCATCATCCACATCATGCACTATCAACCCCCAGAAACGACTGACCTTGCGGCCATCGCTCCCCAGCCTCTACTCATCTTGGGCTTCAGGCGCTGAATGGCCGAGGCCAACGCACGAGCATCTGAAGGCGGCAGGAAGTCGTCCTTGAGATCCGTCGGGAGGTTCAGGTGAGAGAAATGATGTGTTTAAAGGGAGTTCACTAGTTTAAAAATTAGGATTTCACCATCAACATACTGGATTAAGGATGATTGAAGGGTCAAAAAATCAGATTATTTAGTTACCAATTTTTGATCTGGATCTTAACAATCAACAATTCAGATTCATCCAGAATTGGGATCACAACTGCCGGCAGCTTATCCCACAGGGTCCAGCACGGCAAAGCTCTCTCGCGCCATAGCCTCACCATGGGACATTCCAACCAGAGGAGTCTGCACTGTATCATCATCGCATCCCAATGAGCACCTTTTAGTCAGTGTCCCCCTAAACCTATGTGGGGTGTTGGGAGTACCCTCCGGTACTCAATCATGTCTGTCAAATGCCCGAATTCTCCAAGAACATTGGTGGATTTTCGCAGCCAACCATGGCCACGACTACGTTCATCCACGTTGATCCATCTCGGGGTCCCCGCCTGACCCCAAAGGGACACCGCTTCAGGCGCAGCCCACCACACTGCTACGTCCTCTGTGGGAGCGAAGCCACTGTTGAGTCGCTGCAGGGGTGCCCAGAGGCTTTCCTGTGGATGAACGGAGAGGAAAGTGACCTGAAACAACCAATGTTCAGTGGAACATGACATACAGTCATAGCATATCCGGTGTGTACAAATATATCCACATCATCCACCATCAAAATGCAAATATCTATCCGTGTTTCTTGCACCCATGCTATAACATACGGCTTTGTCTGAGAAAAGCGGGCACCCCCTGACCTGACTGGAAGATTAAAAAAAAGGGTGAGAACGGCGCGTGACTTGACTTCCAAACTCCTTTCAAAGTTGGAGCAGACAGGCAGCGTTAGCTCAAACATGAATTGGATGATGGTTTGGATGACTTTGAGATGACATCGGACCAAAACCATCATCCAATTCTTGATGGTTTTTGGATGACTGGATCGGCTAATCCCACCTCCAGTCGCTGACGTGTGGCATCGCTGGGTGGCTTTACATCCTTCCTGGGCCGCTACAAGCAGAAGAGGAATGGAATGGGTTTTAACAGAAGAAAAACCAGGGGACCATGTTTGGCATGATTTGACATGTTGGGTCCAAAAATGAAATTTGGGTCCGAAACATTCAATGATGTTCACTTCAAGACTGGACATGTTTACTAATTCATGTGCTAACCTGCCTTAACCATCCGATTTAGGAAATGCTCAAGCAGTTGGCAAATGACATCCGGATTGCCCCAGGAGAAGTCCGATATTTCAGCCAGTGGGCGACTTTCATTTAGCTGTGTGGAAAGGCAAGGCAATGCTTGATGTAGCCTCCGGTAATCAAACGTGGCAATGTAAAATCCATGAAAATCCAGCATTTCTAGATGATTTTTCTATTAAAGCCTCCATTTATAGGGGATCTCCAATTGCCACATTTGATTACCGGAGGGTAGCATCGGGCAACACGCGCCCCAGCACGGGCCCTAGGGAGTTGCGCCAAGCAGCCAGTAGTTCAACTCATACCTCGGCTGATTTGGAGTTGCACCAGTAGTCGGGCTGCCCCAAGTCTAATCCCAGTCACCCCACAAACCTGGTTGTTGTTGTTGTTAGCACATGCATTTGCGGATATGCATATATGCATGTATGTATATATATATATATATTCATATACATACATACATGTACATATTTATGTGTGTGTGCGAATACACATACATACATTGTATATATATATATATACATACACGATCCCCAGTGTGCTTGCAATCACTAATTTTTCCCCAAGCACTTCAACTTAACCATCAGTAAGTCAGTGCCACATCCCAATCACTCCAGCATCCATCGTTCCTTCTGCCCGTTCTTCAGCACTTCACCGTTGGGAAGGCAAAGGAACAAAGGACCCGCCTGCGGCCATGGGGCCACTGAGCCTTGGTTTGTTAACCTTGGTGGGTAAGACCTCTAAGTGAGGTTATCGCATGAAGAACTGGGTCTTATCTAATTATGGTTACCATGGTCTCCCCAAGGTGGGAGGTTGTCCATTTAGCAAAGTCCTCGTGTCATTTGGTGATCTCGCTATGGAATCTATTGGAAAAGTGGCGCCCCCCACTTCTACATTAGCGCAGCCAAGTTAATTCGTCGACCTGACGGACCTGTCAGTAAGAGGACCTGCTCAACGAAGCCAACATGGCACTCAAATGCTTCAGTTC
Organism: Cladocopium goreaui; assembly: GCA_947184155.2. Taxonomy (NCBI): domain Eukaryota; class Dinophyceae; order Suessiales; family Symbiodiniaceae; genus Cladocopium; species Cladocopium goreaui. The sequence continues at coordinate 83,367 of CAMXCT020000463.1, read as the reverse complement.
TCCATCTCCATCCATTCAATCTTCCCACCTCACAACGCCTCCTGTACTACTAAACCATGTATTTACAATTAGATTCCCCTGCGGTAAAAGATCAAAAATGGATTTAATAAGGTAAAATGATCCAATCTATAATAAATAAGGTTAAATAAGGTTCTAATAAGAAAGTGCCCATCAAAAATGGAGGTGTCATGGTTAGATATGACAAAATCATCGAAGAAAATGGTGGGATTTTCCATGGCCTCCTGGATCACTGCATCAGCACCATCTGCCAGCATCGTGACCCATGGCTCGCCCGCTTGTCCCAGGGCCTACCATGGCATGAAAATCGAAACTTGGCCAGAAAAGTGTACCAAAAGTGTACCAAAAGTCTGCTTTCTTCCAACTTTTTGGAGGCTTAAACATGCTTAACCTATCTTTAACTTCCCAATTGTGGAAGAAAATCGCAAAGATTAAAAATTATGCGGTTTGAACGATGAAATTTGGGGTTCAACCCCTTTTGCCAAATCCCTACTTCGCCACCTCCTCCACATCGCCACTGCGCAAGTCTACCCGGCGGCAGGTGGCATCCAAGCTCTCTGACAGCCTGGGTTCCGGATGCCATAAACCTACCAAACTTGGGGATGGTTTATGAACTGGATTATACTGGATTTACCAGATTACTTGTTTTGGGGATCTTTGGCATGGCAGTAAGATTCATATATTCATATATATATATATCCTATGTCTGGTCATTGTGTATAGATTCGCGAGGGCCAATGTTCAATAAACAAGTCGTCATTGTCTAATATTAATATATCCAAACATCCCCGCCCTCTCCCTCCAACCAAACCATCCCCTCAAAGCGCTCATTTCATCTTCGTTCCACCTAACGGTTTCTTTTCCACCACTCACGCAGTCAGTCCAAGTCACTCAACCATCTCTGCATCACTTCCGTCGTAGAACAAGATTAGCCCAGGCGCAGTTTCCTGCAGGGTGAGTGGGTGAACTCAATTGAAGCCCACCGAGCCATTACCAAAAGTGCGGACGGCACCCCAGAATCTCATGGGGTGGCAGGATTTTCCCAAAAAAATATTTTTTTGAACGGCCATGGTCGTAAATCGCCACTTTTTATCAACCCCAAACCCCATTGTTGCCTACATCCCCCCGTCAAAAAAAAGAAACATCACTATATCTTCAGGCTCTGTCACTATATCTTCATTGTGCTTTGTTTGCCCGTATAACGTCACCATTTCCAGTCTATATCGTATTGCATTCACTAATTCATAGATTTATGCATGTGTCCACTTGTGTGCTACTACTTTACATATTTTTCCATTTTTTGCAGGTGTGCTATACAATTTTCGCCAGTATATATATATATACCGGAATAGCTGGATAGAATAGTATAGCAAGCCACTATGACTATAATGTATGTACGTATGTATGTATGTAATGTAATGCAATGTAATGTAATGTAATGTAATGGTATGGTATGGTATGTATGTATGTATGTGTATGTATCTATCTGTATGTATCTGTATGTATCTGTATGTATCTGTATGTATCTGTATGTATCTGTATGTATTTATCTATGTATCCACTATATGTCCATTCATGGTTCAACCATATATCAATATATCCCTTATTCAACTATATGTCCACTATAATCTTAGGGAATAAGTAGTAAACCATCCGCATTTTCACCACTTTTAGGTATAAACCATCTTTTTGCTGCTTTACCAACATTAGTCATTAGTCAACGTTGGTTGTTTCAATTCCCCCCCAAAATATGTCACCCAAACGCTGAAAACCACTGCCTCCACCTTCGCCATCACCTCGGCAGCCGGCGTCTCCGGCGCTTGTTTTTGGGTGGTGTCGCTGTCGTCCAGCGGCGCGGGTGCTGCGGCGCTGCCTGTGGAGGAACGTGTGCTTCATCGTTTTTAAAAAATTGTAATTATAGTATGTGTAATTATAACAAATACATGTGTAAATTTAATTATGTTGTAAAAAATTGTGCTTCATACATATGATATATATATATATTAAAATATAGTATGTGTAATTATACATGGCTGTATTGGTACTAAGGTTCATGTGACTAGTATACGCTTTCATTTCATGATCCTGTTTTTTTCTTTGTCATCTTTGTCATTCTTTGCCTTCGTCTCTTGCCGATAAATCTGAAGTGAACGAAGCCATGGGCAAACATGGTATGATTGGTATGTTTGAGAAGGTATCAAAGCGGAAAGCTTGGAACGAAAGGTGCTGATATCAGGATGGGCTAAGGGATACTTACGCCCCAAGCCAAATCTGTGAAACAGGCTGCGGCTGCCTGTAGAAATGCTCCCAACTTCCTCGGAACGGGACGTGCCAAGTCAGCCAGGGCCAGGGCCTACATAGCCAACAAGATTGCACGGTTCACGGTTTTTATCCCGCCAACAACATGATACTGCAAGAGTCATCGCGCCAACAATCATGGAGATGAAAGCAACATAATGTGGTAGATAGCCACGAGAGAAAGCATCCAACAGGAAGACCGTGGAATTACTCTTAACTTATCCGCATTGTAGTCACAAACCATGCAACGTTTTGGGACCCAATCATTCTGTCACCTCCTGGGGGGTGACAAACCTCCCGGACCCATCACAAGTCGTGGTAAGGATCCGTCAAGGGAATGGTTGGGTTGGTCTGGTCATAGAACCAAACCGTGGCCGCGAAGCCTCAATTTATTGCGGGTGCACGAGAGTCTGCGAACATCTGGGAACACTACCATTTGCTCACCTCAAAAAGCATGGGACGTCATGGCACCGATTCTGAGAGATTCCCATCCCCACATAGCAAGGCACGATCTTTGCAGGTGGAGAGGACTTCATGGGGACTTCGATCATCCGACCAAAAGAGCAGCAGCCGGTTCCACAGAGGTTCCACCTCCATTCGCACCTACACGGATTTGCAATCCCTTCTACCCTCCAGCGGATAATTGCCCATCTATAGGTGAATTTACCTAATTTCGAATACTGCTGAAAAATTGTGAATTTCCACTGCTATGTTAATGTACCAGATGGTAACATCAAATACCCCTATGGAAACCGCATTGGGTGTGTGCATGACTTGGGGGGCCCAGAAACTGAGGTACAGCCCCGCTGGCCTTCAGATTCTTCTCTCCTCACGAGGCCGTGGAAAAAAAACAAACAGCTGACAGCCTAAGGGAACACAAAAGTAAAACGAACAACTCGCCCTGCCTGACCACCCTCACCAACAAAGAAACATCAAAAAGATTCAAAAAACTCTTCCGGAATTCTAGAAATGCCATCCTTGCACAGTGGGGATGACCGGCAGCTCCTGGGTAGAAGAGCCGCAGTTCCCCGCCATCACCCTGCTGCCAGTTCTCGTTGAGATAGACCAAGGCGGTCAGCAGCCGCCCGTTGCCCGAGGAGTTGTCCGTGTGACGAAAATATCCTTAGAACGGCCCGAAGATGTGGGAAGTTGGAAAGAACCATGATAGAATCAGATCAAACATGGAATATCCCCAGTCATACATGGGTTACAATGGATATGACGTTAGTACATATGCAACTACATAATGTGTGTGTGTGTGTCATATGTGTCTGCGTGTGTGTGTGTGCGCGCGGCTGGGTGTAGACCACTTACAAACTGGGATGCGGGTCCAAGTGAGCGTCATGGGCCACGAGCAGGCTTGAATCTCACAAATTCATAGATCCTTTCAGCAAGAAATAACAAAATGTTACTGCACTTCGATCCTGTTCCAAAAACATGTTTCTACGTTTTAAATGTTTGTGCCGTTTGACAGTGAGTTAATGGGGTCGTCTCACATCTCGGGTGGAAAGAAGTGAGCACGTGCAATTCCCGAAAAGCAGACAACGTCAAATGCATTGTATAATTAACAGTATCCTATCATTGCGGGCCTGGCTACCCGTCCCAACCAAAAAGAATTGCCAGTCGTTAAAGAAGTGTGTTGAACACCCACCCTTCCTAGATGCAAACCTCGTTTGATTCTGTTAATAAAGGGAAGATGCCTGAAATATGTTGAAAAAACACCCAAAGTATAAAGAGACACCAAAAAAAAACATATACAACTTCACTTCGTATCAAAAAGCATCAACAAAACATCAGCTCCCCCGAAACCAATCCGATCGATGGCCAAGCAACGCGCGCGGTTTTTTCCCGGGTAGCAAGTGAGCATCGTCTCGGAACGCCACTTCACACCTGAGGTGTATCGGCCCCCATATAGAAATCACCAATCTGCCGAATTGATGGGAATTTCAGGGTGATTTTATGGTAGTTTAATGGTGGTTTAATGGGATCATCGCGGGATTTAACCATCAAATCATCAACAGGGATTGGAATTAAGGAGACTGGCGACTCATCTATGGGATGGAATGGAGATATACTGGCAATTCATGGGACGAGAAATACAAGAAATTATTCCAAGTTACCTGCCGGGGTATATCAAACATGGCCGGGAAATCCCGAGCTAAATCGAGGTGTATAGCTAGGAGGATCCTCGAACTAAATGGGCGATGTGAGTCAAAGGGCAGTCGGAAACACCAACGACAAAACCAACTAGGAACCACTGGATACTATCATAATCTAGCATAATGTATCATAAATTATTCATCGTCATCATAATCATCCTCATCGTCATCATCATCATCATCATCATCATCATCATCGTCATCAGCATCAGCATCAGCAGCATGATCATCATCATCATCATCATCATCATCGTCATCGTCATCGTCATCGTCATCAGCATCAGCATCAGCATCATCATCATCATCATCATCATCATCATCATCATCATCATCGTCGTCATCATCATCATCGTCATCGTCATCGTCATCAGCATCAGCATCATCATCATCATCCTCCTCATCATCATCATCATCATCATCATCGTCATCGTCATCGTCATCAGCATCAGCATCATCATCATCATCATCCTCCTCATCATCATCATCATCGTCGTCATCATCATCATCATCGTCATCGTCATCGTCATCGTCGTCATCGTCATTGTCATCGTCATCGTCGTCGTCGTCATCATCATCATCATCACCACCATCATCACCACCATCATCACCACCATCACCTTAATATCTCACATCATAACAAACTACAATCATCACACTCATTTGCCGGTAGAACCAATGCCATAAGCCATCCCCAATGATTTGACAGAAATATTTAGGTGGTAGAAACCGTCCTCCAAAGGGAAGGGTCAGGTTTTTTGAGTCGGTTTACCGCATCAGGATATAAGCCATCAAAACAAAATATGCTACAATACTTTTTGAATCCAATCAAATATTTTTTGGGACTATAAATGACTATAAACCACCATCACATACCCATATCGCTGGTTCTGTATGATCCCATCAAATATCCCCATGATATGATATGATCCCCACCATCCCTGTGTTTGGCACCACCATGGTAGTTAAGACACCCCTTTTGCCGGTTGAATTCCCGCTTTTTGTTGCTTCAATCCCCATTTTTGCCGATTATATTATATATATATATGGCAGTGTGTCAAAACCTTGTACCCCTGGTGAACCCCAAAATAGCTGGTAAATGGATGTTCATCCCCCTAAAAATGGTATTAATGGGTATTGATCCATACCCATATATATATATGTATATATATATATGCATATATATATATAATTATATATATAAGTCATTAAAAGTCATGCTAGGGCATCATGTTTGCTGGTGATATAGGTCATGTGAAGTCACCATTTCTGCTGGTTGAGTCACTCCTTTTCCCATCCCATCCTCCCCTCGGCCATGGCGCTGGACACCGCCCGCGCCACCTCAGGCGCCACCGTGCTGGCTGCGTCGCCAATGGCCAGCATGGACTGCTCAATGTGCTCCTAGGGCACTGGGAAAACCTGGGGGCTTCCCGGGCGCAACTAGGATCTGTTCATCTACCCGCGAAACAATAGACTGCAACCCTGATTTTCCCATGAAAATGTGTGAGTTCATGGGTGGAACACTTACGGTTCATGGCAAAAATGAGAGCTTATCATGAAAATTTGGGAATTCATGGGATGTTGAATGGGACTTGAATTCACCAGAGTTGAGAAACTGGACATGTTGCTGTCGAAGTTACGAGTATTATATATATATATCTCTCTCTCTCTCTATGTTCGGACAAGATCAGAGTTGAAATAGCAAACCGTTCCTAAGAAATGGGAATGTTGCTTTGTTTGACCGGGATACCGTCAGGTAATTCAAGAGTTTGCTAATCGAAAATTATCCAAAGTAGATGCTTTAAGTTTTTTAGAAATGATGATTTTCTGTAGGATATTTGCCATCGGGGGATACCCATCAACGGCTGGCCGATGATTGTTGATGAAGTATTATTGGCTTCAGTCCGCCACATTAGTTCAAACGCTTTTCAACTTATGCAGCAAGAAGTGAAACTGCAGGACTCGAGCTTGTCTGAGGACAAAACACAAGGTGCAACAACCATTCCAAGGCCTTGTCCTCCATTTGTGGCCTCCCAAAAAAAGACCTTCAATGACCAAAAAGTCTACCCAAAAAACTTCCCCTCGATTGGAAAGCCATTGGTCAGAGGTTGCCAAGTCACCACAAAGGCGCTGACGCAGCGACTGGCCTCACTTTCTCCGTCGTAACCAATCCACTTCAGCACGTCACCGCCTCAAACGCCGGAAAGGCTTTGCACCACTGCCGACATGGTGATGTAACCAGTGAACTCAGTAAACATGTGGATTCTAGGAGAATTTCACGTAGATTTACCAGTCATGATTGATGTACCATTCTTAAGTTTTTACATGGAACCTCCTCCAGACTCCGGAGTCTGGAACCCCTGGGGTTCCCTGGCGATGCGGGATGCCAACCCTCTCGCTGCCTGCTAGCACCAAATGCCAGGGTGAATCCTAGTCACACTCCATATGGGTAACACTGCGGTAACAATATTCAATAGATTTCAATAGTCTTCAATAGTCTTCAATAATGAACCAGGGCTTCTGGTGTCTAAGGTGATCTAAGGTGATCTAAGGCTCTAAGATTTCTATAAGGGATGTTAGGGCTAAGGGATGGTAAGGCTCCTTAGCATTGTCAACTCCTGAGCTTCCGGACCACCAGTGGTGGCTCCCTCCTGCATCTCCGACTCCTCATAGAGCTTCATGTTGCTCGCCTGGGCATAGCTCCGTAGCCATGGAAGTTGACATTGACTTTTTTCCAAGGTTGGACGCTTTAGATTTTGTGCTCATTTTCACATTGATCTGAAGCACTCTGTGGTTGCAACTCCACTTTGTAAGATAAAATAGGACCTGAAAAAAGTGCGTATTCTGCCACAATTGCAGGGGTTGCATCCCAACTTCTAGCGGTACAACGGTGAGGTAACGTATCTATATATAGCTTGCAACCCCAACTTGAGAACTCTAACCCCCAAGCGGGGAACCCCATCCACCCCAATCCCTGTTGAAGCAAAGCACCTTCATTGCGCGAGCCATGTTTTCAGGCAAGAAGTCATCAATTATCACGAAACCAACCTGGCACACATCATGGCTGGGACCGGCCTGGCAGCCATTCGGAACTGCCGGGCCTCCAATAAAGGGAGTTCCACTCAACAGCACTTGAAGTAGGACGTGTCAAAATAGCCAGAAATCAAAACGCAATCAACAGCCTTTGGAAAACTTTCCGACGGCACTTGTATGCCTTCTTTACTAACCATGCAAGGGTCCCATAGCTTCTTTGCCTGGTAATGAGTGAAAATCACAGAAAACGCTATGTTGATGGGCGTAACAACGCTTCCCACAGAATTTCCTGCGCATCACTTTGAATAATCATCCCAACACCAATAAGAATGATAATAACTAGTAATAATCGTAACGCTGACATATAATACTAACAATAGTAACAACATATCCCCCACCAATTGTTGGTGCACATATGTAAATATACACAATTATACCACAACAAAATACTTAAAATTCACGTCCCAAAGTCCCAAACCCAATGTTTATCCCCACCTCGTCTAGTTGCTTCGCCAACAAGTCCAAAGCCTCGCCGAGTTTCCTTGTGGCCCTCACCCAGGTGTGGAACCCTAAGAGGGTCCCTTTAAGATTTCATGCGTTGAATCATGATATTCATGATCATTGACTACCATCGAGTAATCGAACCTGGCTTTGCACATGATTTTTGTTCAATGATTTTCCTACAGTCTCAGCAGCCTGCCCCGCCTCTGGCTGCTTCCACCAAGGACCTTTCATTGACCTCAGGCAGTGTGATGTGTGCAGATTTTGTTTGCTATCTCCCTAGCTGTTTTGAAATTCATGGATGATGTAGTCCTGTCCCCATCCCTCTTGAGGATGTCAGCTTGCAGTTGCTGGAATCCTCAGATTTTCTGCCTCGTATCCAAACATCTGTTAATTGACGTCCCCTGTTTTTAGCCGCTGCATCCCCATCTTTGTGCTTAAATGCCCAATGCAAATTCTCACATTCATATTCACATATACTAACTGTTCACTTAAGTCAGGAATCACCCCATCAAAACCTGTTCCGCTTCTCTTCTCATGGGATGTCCCCTGATCGATTTACATGGGTGCCTGTTTTGACTTGAGGCCCAGGAAAGGTGCACGAAAGCTAAGGTTCATATGACTTGGACACATGATGGGGCTTTGATATGGTTAGGACAGATAGTCGAGAGCTCAGCACGCCCCTTGCGCTTGGTCCGAGCCCCCAGGCCGCAGCGGGACAAAGTACTTCTCCTCCATCTCCTTCCATTCGTCCAGCTTCGGATACTCCAAACCTGGGAACAGCATCCAAACACCACCCGGTTCTGGACCTCCAAAGTCCAGTCAAGAGTCAAGCCCTCTGGTAACCCAACCTGGCACTTGGAAATCCCAAGATCTACTGGTTAGATCATGTGTAGATCCACTTAGATAGTGACCTTGAAACGGATTCCCCAGTGACGTCGCTTCACCACCGTCACCAGGGCCAAATACCCAACTTCCAGGCATCCCAGCAGGTGCGATATCGCAGCTCACGCAGCAATGGCCAGGGATCCAACTCCAGGTTCTGCAGCGGTTTGGTCTACTGGTCTCCATGGGAAATTCATGGCAAATCACAATGGTTAATAGTCGTCAATCTACAATTTCTGGCGGGTATGTCATCATGTGAATCCGTGTCTGTAGGGTCTAAGGCCTGCAGAAGGAGATGAGATATCATCCCAATATCCCCAAACATCAACAGAATATTGCTAGATAGATATATATATATATAGAAAGATGGAACTGGAACAGTGCCTCCATTTTGAGTGGCCATGAGGATGGCCATGAGGATGAGGCACCTGAACCAAACTTGCTAGGTGGGGATAGATGGGCTGCCCTTCCCTTGATCCAATTTTTGCCCCCAGCCACCGAAGTCAGCGGCCAAATCTTGACATTTTGGAGTCTGTACACTGTACACAGCTGTCAAGCCATAAAATGACTGTACATCTGCGACGCCCCGGCTGGCAGACTTTGCGAACCACGGGTGCATACACACTCCAGTGTGGTTTCCTTGCCGAAACAGCTCAGGGGCGTCGCTTTCGCACTGCGCGACGGGAAAGAAAGGCCATGGTCAACTGACGAGTTGTCTTGGCAGTCCTTGGAGGCTTCCAACCCTCCCGGATCCTCAAACTCTCAACGAATTGGCGGGGAAAATCAAAAGGGCAACCAAACAACCACCGGTACTAGTTCCAACATGTTCCAAATATGGGGTGTCTTGGGAAAAATTTCGGCCCAGCTGTGCTCCAGGAGGCGTTGTGACTCTGGTGATTGGGCCATTGCCGATGCGTTTCTGGCGCTTCCTGAGGGAATCAGCTACAGGTCAACCAGGAGTCAGCAAACACTACCCGAAAACAAAACTGGAACCCAACCCAGGGAAGTGATCTGGAAATATCTGAAAAATGGATCCTACATGATCCTACCAACCGCTGTGCTCAAAGGGTTCAAGTTCAATCTGACATTTCTGGTGCCCAATGGCCCCAGCAAAGCTCCTCAGACCAAGCATCTCCGCAGCTGTGCCTGCAACCTGGGCTTGCAGCACCACCGCCGGTGCCGGTGCCGCGGCCGGGGCGGCCGCAGGCGCCGTGGCTGGACCGGGCTTCAAGGGCGGCAAAATACCCGGAGAGGATGCCACGAAGGGAGGCAGCAGCTTACTCTCATCGAAGACGACAATGGCATCGCCCACATGTCCTGAAAAATTGATAGGTTTAATCACCACCTGGCACCAGGTAAACCAGGTCCCTTGGAACCCCCGAAATAGATTGTAGAAATATCTTGTGTCCAGAATCGTGTATGGTTGACATTTACCTCGTAATCTTACCACCTATCAGGGCGTGTCTGAACATGGGGCCCCCAATTTGCCCAATGTTTCAAGGGAAGATGATGATTAACCGGTGAATTATAATGTATACCCATGGCACACCACCATTTTCAACTTCAAATCATACATTTCAACATATTTCAACATCATTCGTTTCTTGGAATTGTCCCAGAAACACCAGTGATTCACCAATTCTATCTCCATCCAAGTGTTTCCTGCAATTGTCCGCGAAAAAAAAACAGGGCTTCCATGCCGAGCAGCGCACGCTGGCCGACTCTGCCGTGATGAAATGATTGCCGCAGCGCAGCGGCGCCGGCAGCGGCACCGCATCATCCAGGGCACCACAGATCAGCAGCGGCCGCGACAGGCCCTTGGAGAAGCCGAAGGAGAGAGCCTCCGCTCGGCGGCTTTTTTTGGTGGAAGTCATTGGATTGGTTTAAGGGAAAATCTACAGGAAACCATAGTTTTTCCCATGAAATATGGGTGGTTCCCATAATTTTTCCCTTAAACCAATCCAATGAGGAAGGTCTCGGGATTTTCTTGGGATATGAATCTAATGTGGGCAACCCTGGCTGCCATAAACCTACCAACTTGGGGATGGTTCAAAGACCAGCCATCAAAATGCTGATGACTTGGGGATGGCTTATTATTGGGTTTACCGGTTTACCACATTGTGGGTTATTGGATATATTTCTGGACGTTCCGAATGATCTTGGGATATAATGGGAACTGACAGGAATTACAATGATTGTGGCATTCCAAATGATCTCAATTATGATATAGTTTGTTGAATTGAGTTTGACTAGGGGTTATGGCAAATATATCATGAAATATCCTAGTGTGTCCGATAAATTTGTGATAAGTATCGATTGTTAATCTGTTAATGGGATTTAATGTTCCCCCTTTCGATAATTATGACCATGATTGTCTGAAAATGATGTGTATATGTTTACCCCCAAATTGCACATTAATCGGAAGATGGGAAGTGCTGATAATTCCATTGGAAAGGGCTACCTGTTTTCAGACAAAGCCATAGAGAGGCGGAGAGCTCGGTCTGTGCCACCTTCCAGGAAACTAACGTAGATTCACATGGATCTGGAGACGGAGACGTGACGAGATGTGTATCAAAGAAGGAGACACTACTCAGCCAAGAAAGCATGCCCAAAACCTGTAGAGGAATTGGCTAGGCCAAAATGTCTTCGCATGTGTGGGGATATGTGATTTAGCGAATTTGAACAGGAAAGTCATTACAGCTCAGTAGTTGAAATCACCAACTAGAAACGCGTGAACATGCATATACCTGTACGTGTAGATTCATGTATCAATATACCGTAGATGCATGATGATGCATGTGCACGGCAGCAAGCTGAGGAGCTGTATTCTGCGTCTTGGCGGTGTAGATACCTTTTCCGTGAGAGGAGCCGTTGAGAACCCGCACATTGTTCTGTCCAGTCGGCACCAAGAGTCCTGCTGCTGCCCAGCATCCAAGGCAAGATCTGGGTCTGTAAAAAATGGTGAATATACTTAAACAGCCAGTTCTGTGGTAAAAAAAATAATGACTACCCCATTTGAATCCATTTGACGCATGCCAGCAAAATCCGGTCCTTTCTGGTAGATGGAGGGTAAATTCCGATCTTCCGTGCCATGAAGGACCGGGCACAACTGCTCCGCCTGCTTCTCCTGGATAGTGATACCACAGCTCCCCACGGTACCCGACCCAGCCATGTGTTCCCCCCCAGGTCACCCCACAGCGCCTTGCAACTCAAAAACCTGGACTGCAGGTTTTTGTTCATGGGCGCGCAACGCAGCTCCACCTCACTCTGGTAGCAGCTCTGGAGCCCAGCACCTTGGTCTCCGTTTGTTTCGTGGCACAATGTGCAGTTCACATGCGTAACATGTGCCCAACGACGAAGATACATAAGACATCCAATATCGAAAGTGTGCTATGTTGAATTATTCAATACGTATATACATATGTACATATATATAATAGTATATATATAGTTATATGTATAGTTATGTACATATGCACACACACACACACGTATATACAGTATATATATATACACATACGCACACTAAGATTATCCGCATTTCTGGCATCTTCACCATAGCTGCGCCAAGGTGCCGATGCTGCTGCCAAAGTCCTGCAAGAACTTCATCCGAAACTCTTCGAAGGCGTCGTGCTGCCGGGACGCCAACTCCGGGCACAGCAACTTGATGCGATGCTGGTGCCTTAGCGGCCATGATATGCCATGATTCTGCTTGGATGCTGATAGATGCTGGCAAATCCTCATGGTTTTGAGATTGAGATTACTATTAGGGTTACCAGTGGTAATATGTTACGTCAACATTCTCGCCCATGATTCGTTCATTTTGGCTCTATATTATCCCCCTTCTGTGCTGGTGATAGCAGGGGTCCAGACAAAATAGAAAAGTGTGTAACCATCAAAATCACAGCGATGAATTCCACTTTTCTGATACTTTTCTATCAGTGTTCTATCTTGCTGTGAGTCGAGGCTCTCTTCAAGAAAACTTACCCCAAGATTCACCCATGTTTAGCTACTTCGCCAGCCATGTTGACTGGCTGGTCCCCCACGTCAAGGCGCAAGTGCTGAGCTAAGCTCTGCGCCTGCAACAGAGATTGAAATAGATTGAATATATGAATAGATAATGGATGGACATGCAATGATCTAGAACTCTTTCCTCATCGTTCTTCATGTCTTCATTGATTTTAACCACAAGAGTGTCCTAATGTCTTCTTCATGTGCTCATATTTTCTCATTCACTGATCTCTTTACTTATTGCAACTTTCATGCCATGGAAAACGGTAGGAATCTACAGATCACTGGACCCACTGGGCCTCCGGATCCATGGTCTTGGCCCCACGGCGCTGTCGGCGCTCGGCCTTGGCGCTTTCTTCCTTTGCAACTTGGAACCTGGGCGGTGCCGACGCCATGGAAGGATGGAAGGAGATGCCGAGGCCCAGAAAATAGTCTTTGAAGCCCAATAATGGTTCAATACATTTGATATTGGGTTCACAGAATTGGATGACGGGAAAATTTACAGGAAACCCCTATATTTGATGATAAAAACCATGGTTTCCTGTAGATTTTCCCTTAAACCAATCCATTGATGGGTGGAATGGATGGAGATACAATATTACTAACTAACAAATGATTTCAATCCATTCGCAGGATCACAAGCCCAAAAACCTCAAGCAACATCCTCATCCGGCCCCCACCAGGCAACCGTTTGGCCACCACGGCCGCCTGTTCCAGCGCCAACTCCCAGGCCCTTGCACCGCCCTTGGCACCGCCGCAGGGCACCATCACCTCCACAGTGGAGGCAGCGGTGGAGGCGGTGTCGGCTGCGGAGCTGACTTCCCAGTCATCCACCGAAGCCAAGTCCAGCTCGTCTTCGGAGACCCAGTCGTAGTAGCCGTCGTAGTCCTGATGGCAAGGGATTGTTAGTGAGTTTTGGGACTCTAAAGTACTGTTCCCAATCTGTGGTCACAAAAATCTTGAGACAGGTGATATTTGATGAGATTTGACCTGCCTTCGGATGATTTCTCTGAGTGGAATTTATGCCACTGTTTTTTTTCGAAAACTGCATGTGGGACTACAGGAGTGCAGGATTCGCACACCAACGTGGGAGCTCATCCAATGGTCCCACTTCGAGCTGCGCTGGGCTGATTAGATTTAGCACCTCAAGGGCACCCATGTCACCAAAACATACAATGACTAATAGCAATAATAAACCACTCCATTTTTGATGGTTTATACATGTTTATACCACCCATTTATGGTGATTTGGGGGATGGTTTATTGTTTTAACCACATGACTGACACAGAAATCTGACCTGGACGTCTCCGGGCTTCAATCCCACCACTCGCCTCCTCAACCATCTGATCCAAGACAGCAGACCTCATCTCCCACCATAGCCGGACCTGTTGCCTGGGAGGAGCCATGGCATCACCAAGGATAGTTTGCCCAATAAATCATGGGGTTTCCTGATGCTTGGTTGACTTGCTGGAAGGAATTCCTCTTTTTTGGTAAAATGTCAATAGAAGTCTGGACCCAAATCCCCACATGTTTGGAGGTCTGATCTTTTCACGCATGCCAACAGCATAGCTTTAACGCGAAAACCATCCAAATGTCACGGGTGTGATTCAACATCTGCAATGCACTGATGTTTGGCCATCCGTCGATTGCAATTATCCGTCTCCTATCTTCTTCAACCAAGAATTTGACCCGATGGCATCTCAATGCCTGCAACTCACCTGAACCAATTCATTCATATCGATTGTGTATACTTGCTTGAACTTATTTGTCAAACGCTGAGAAACTGATGCTCAACTGCCCTCACTCAGAGCCTCCTGGAACATATCAACCCATCTCATCCCGGGATGGGTATCAAAAAAAAATTATTATTAGGATCAAAAAAATATTATTAGGATCAAAAGAAAATTATTATTAGGATCAAAAAAAAATATTACTGTTTGTAAGTAAAGGAAAGAAGGAAGGGGGGGAAGGAAGGAAGGAAGGAAGAAAGATTGAAGTAAAGAAAGGAGGGTAATTTAATTTGGGAATTTTTTTTGGGGGGGGAGGGGATTTTTTTTTTTCTCCTGGCTCCTTTGGCTCCTGGCTTCTGTGGCTCCTGGTGGCTCCTGGTGGCTCCTGGTGGCTTCGTGGCTTCTTGGCTTTTTGGCTTCTGGTTTTTTGCTTTCTGTGGCTCCTTCGGCTCCTGGCTCCTTCGGCTCCTGGCTTCTGTGGCTCCTTCGGCTCCTGTGTCCCCGGTGGCTCCTTGTGGCTTTTTGGCTTCTGGTTTCTTGTCTTGCTCCTCCGGCTCCTCTGGCTTCTTCGGCTCCTATGGCTCCTTCGGCTCCTGTGGCTTTTGGCTTCTATGGCTCCTACAGCTCTTCTTCTCTTGTACTATTCTCTTTCTCTTTGCACATGCAGTCAAAAATAGTTATTATTGCAAGCAAACAAAACTATTATTGCAATGAAAAAATATTCAGGAAGGAAGGAAGGCAGGCAGGCAGGAAGGAGGCATCTAGATAAAAAAAAATATTATTAGGATCAAAAAGAATATTTTCGGACAAGGGAAGGAAGGAAAGGAAAGGAAAGGAAAGGAACGGAAAGGAAAGGAAAGGAAAGGAAAGGAAAAAGGAAAGGAAAGGAAAAAGGAAAGGAAAGGAAAGGAAAGAGAAGGGAAGGGAAGGAAAGGAAAGGAAAGAGAAGGGAAGGGAAGGGCAGGGAAGGAAAGGAAGGAATATATGTATATATATATATATAGATTGCACGCGTATATTTGAACTACATACATGCTTGCCGATCGACCTACAGACATACATACATGCATCCTGCGCCCTCCCCCCGCGCCCCCCTCCCGGCTTTTTATTTTCAAGCGTCCCCGCGGCTTGTGACACCGCCCCAAAAGGTGGATGATAAGGCCCACCTACATTGCGACTGAATGTATCATGACCATGTGACGCTTTGCGGGGGGAGGCGCTGGGCCCTCCCCCCGCGCCCCCCTCCCGCCTTTTTATTTTAAAGCCTCCCCCGCGCAGCTTGTGACATTGCCAGAAAGGTGGATGATACGGCCCACCTTCTGTTTCAAAGGTGGATAATACGGCCCACCTTCTGTTTCAAGCGTGTGTGATCAAATTTGTCGTCAAAATTCAAGTGCGTGCTTTGCTGCCACACCACCTCGCCCATAGTAAATCAATTAGCCTAAGCGCGTGCTTTGCTGTAATGCTATGACAGAGCCACAAAGGTGGATGACACGGCCCACCTTTTGTTTCAACGTATGTGATCAAACTTGTCGTCAAATTCAAATGCGTGCTTTGGTGCCATGCTGTGACAAAACCACAAAGGTGGATGATATGGCCCACCATCTTTGTCGCTACAAAAAGCTGGATGGTATGGCCCACCAACTGCTACGTCTACTGCTACCGCTGTATGCTGTGACAACGCCACAAAGGTGGATGATAAGGCCCACCTACATTGCGAATGAATCGATCATGACCATGTGACGCTTTGCGGGGGGAGGCGCTGCGCCCTTGTTTTTGCTTTAACTTGCATCCTACGTGGGTACTGCATGAGTATTGAGCACATTTATATACGAGTAATCTTGTGGACACCACTCATGTGACTATTACTATTAGTACTACTACTGCTATTATTTTTACTGCTACTACTACTACTACTACTAGTACTACTACTACTACTACTACTACTACTACTACTAGTACTAGTACTACTACTACTACTACTACTATCATTTCTATTATTATTATTTTACTACTATTATTATTATTTCTATTATTGTTATTATTATTAGTATTATTATTACTATTAGTATTTTTATTTTTACTACTACTATTACTACTACTACTACTACTACTATTATTACTACTACTGCTATTACTATTATCATTATTATTACTATTAGTATGAATCCTAACAATATTTTTTTTTGATCCCTATAATAATTTTTTTTTGATCCCTAAATAATAATTTTTTTTGATCCCAATAATAATTTTTTTTTGATCCTTCACCCTCTCATCCCCTGTGGTAACCAGTTGGTTCCCTCCATGGCACTTGTGGCTCTTGTTCTTCTCCAGCGGTTGCCATCGCTTGCCGGACGCCAGTGTCCTCTTCACCGTCGAGCGTCCCCTGCAGCGCACGTCATCCCCTTCCGCCGGCATCAAACGCCGACGGTGGCCGTGCTGCATGGACCAGCCGCGGGGACGGTCGAGCTCCATCCATTCGTCCAGGTCCATGGCAGCCATGCTGGGCGCAGAGATGGAGCTGGACGACCTGGGCTGTTTGAGCCACAGCAAGACCAATGCCAAAATGGTGCTGCAGCGCTCACCAAAATGATTGCATGTCCTCAACGCTTTCATGCCCTGAAAACTGGAAAGCAAAGAACATGCAGCGCATATGTATATATATATATATATATTCGTGGAAAGGTTTAAGATCCTGGCCCAATTTTCTGATGGTTCGAATTCCATTTTCTGACTGTCATAGATGATAACTGTCCTGCTTGGTGATTATATAAATCTCAATATTTGATGATTAAACCACCATTTTCTTCAAATCCCCAGCTTTTATGGATCGAATTGCCCAGCTTGACCTGGTTAGACCCTCAACGTTGATCCGTGTTTTGCTATTTGAAACCCTTCCTTGTGATGGGTCAAACTCCCATGGTCCCCAATGCTTTTTTCCAAATCATCATCAGTTTTTCGTTTTTTTTATGGTTCAAATTCCTCCTCCCCAAAAAAAAATACACCCAGGTGGTATACATCCCAAGAGCCAAAAGGTAGAACCAGTGTGACTTTCCCAAACGAACGTTGTTGCGGAAAAAAACAAACACCTTGGCTCTTCAGCTCCCAGCTCCCAGCTCCCAGCGGCTCCCAGCGGCTCCTGTATCAATGCCCCACTGGGCAGCACCGCCGAGGCGGAGTGCGTCTTCGTAAGGCGCTTCATCTCCTTCTCCGTGAGCCCGCGCTGCCGCGCCAACTCGGCCAGACTGCTGGCATCCTTAGGCTGGGGGTGACTTGTCAACGCCATGGATGCATCATGCATAGGCGAATTCTCTCAAGAAAAAACGATTCCTGTATGGTAAAAACATACATGGAAGTGTCCTAAAATGGGGGTACCCATCAAATCATCCAAATTTTCATAGGAGTTTCCATTATAAATCATCCATTCATAGGGCTACCCCCATTGATGGAAACCCCTCAATCGAATCCCTGAGCCCCCTGGGCTCTCGGACGCTGGACGGCAGCACCGCATAGTCCACTTTCTTGGGCGCCATGGCCGAGTCCTTCTCCACAGCAACCACCACCTGGGCTGAGCAAGTCGATGGAAAATGTGGGTATAAATCATATGGATGAAGTTACAAACTATGTTTGTAATTTACCAAAAAATAGCCCTGTTTTTTTCGTATATCCCATACATATATAAATCCAACAATTGCTGGGAGAACCACTGGGCAAAAACGGATGCTAACCAGCAAACATATGCGGGGATTGCACCGGTTAAACCCGTAAAAATAATGAGATGTGCCTGATTTGCCTGGTATTTCATGAAATTTCCCCTTTTGGGGAGTTGGGGAGTTGCCAACTGACAGTCAAGCCTGAGAATGGAAAATCCAGATTCGCTAGGAGTATATAAATCAGTTTCAGGGCATGGTTTGATTATTGGATTGTACTGCATAAATGACAGGATGTCATGATAGTTCACCATCAATACTTGGGTTGTTCTGGGGGGTCTTCCATTGTATTTGTAACAAACATGTTTACCGTTGGAAGCACCCAAAAAAGTTGAGGTCTGGTCCGAACTCACCAAGAAAAATAATACTGCGCATCAAGTACAATTTCCTTAGAACCCTTCTTCCTCGCAAGGATATCCGCTTTTAGAACTTGGAATCCCCATATCCCTCTTCAACCTACAAGCACCACGAAATACATAGTACTAATGGCAGCCTCAATCATAGGTCACTATTCCTAGCCCTTCTGAGCATCACACTTCACCAGCCACCTTGGAGTTTCGGTCATAAACGACCACCACCTGCAGATCAACCACTTGCCGGCCACTTGCCGGCCCAAGAAAGGCATCTTACGGTTTAGAAATACCCAGGTCCCAAGTTCTTCCACCATTATCAGCCACCAACCAAAACATCCATCATTTAATCCCATTTGATCCTGTTTCCAAATGTTTCCAGTCACTTGACCTGGTCACCAGGCCCCTGACATCGTTGGCGGTGAAGCTTGGAGCGCTAGCTCTCGCCTGGGAATTTCATGGTCAACATGACCACGAAAAAACAGCATGAGTTCGTCAAAAAGTGGGGTCATTATACCGTACAAATTGCAACACGAATGCCAAAAATATAGGGGAAATGTTGGAAAATGATTACATTCCGTCAGTTCTGGGGTGTCATGATCAGACCAAGCCCCAGAGCTGTAGCTGAGAAGTGCACCGTGATGCTGAAACGGTGGCTGTCGCCACGCCGATTCGTTTTCCTGCGAATCAAGGATATGATGTGAGGCCAACATGACATGCAGATTGTGCTATTTTTTTATATCATTCCCATTTGCTGCCGGTATGCAACTGGGAAGGTAGAAGCAAAGCGCAGTCAGACCTCCATCGAGAAAATGATGTGGGGACCATGGCAACTAGTCTGAGGTTAGCTGCGAGACCTTTGATCTGCCAAGTTCCATGACCCCCAAAATGATCAACTTGATAAACCATGAAATGTTGAAATTATTGAAATGTGATAAACGCTGGGGGTTGCCCTAAGACAAGCCCCTTGGCCAACGTCCTCAAGGTGCTGATGGCATGCTGCATCATCACGAAAGCTGAACCCATTTGGACTCCTGGGTCCACCCCAAGCCGGTCGAAAAGCTTCTTTTTCTGTGCAGTGAATATACACCGACAGCATGTAGATATAATCATCATTTCATTCGTTTCTCCATTTGTTTATCCATTTACTCATGTTTTTGCTTCTCTCTGACTGACTCATATTCCCGGAAATTTAGGTACATATATCTACATGCATATCCATATATATATATATGCAATTACACGTATGCACACATATAACTCAGAGATGTATATGCACAAAATACATACATACACACACCTATTATATATATATTACATACGTAAGTTACATAGTTCATTAAACATCACCTCCTCCCCAACTCAACCAACTTGGTGCCCTCCCTGCCTGACTTCATCCAGCTGCCACTGGCCACACGGCGCATGTGGAACCGCTGAATGCCAGGAGTCCCGCCATCGGGACCCAAGGCCTGGGGATGGATCAACGGATGGCCACCTTTTCGCTTCCAACACATCAAGCCCAGCCCAGCGTTTTGGATGGGAGCAGCCCAGTTTTTATTGGATTTAATGATTTTAATGGGATCTTAAGATATCGTAAGGGGACTCTGAACTGGATTCAACGAGATTTCACCGGCAGAAATGGGGATTTAAGCAAATAATGGTATTGTCTGACAAATTTGTACTTCCAGTGGAAGAAATGAAGGTAGACCATCAAATTTAGGGGCATTCTATTTTCAGACAAACCCACATGTACACAGCGATGTTGAAGTTACAGTCTTTTCTCTGTTCTCCTATGGTAGGATGCTGCGAAACGGTCATGTAGCGCCAAGCGGCACGGAGGCTGGGTGCGTGCATCAGTGCCATGGCGGCAGTTTCCAGGCTGAGTTCGAACTGATGACTAGTCGAATTACCTGGTACTGCCATGTACAGCTGGTAGAGATGGCCATCCTCTCAAAAATCCTGGTCATTTTGGATCAGTCAGTGGACCTAAAGCCTGAACTGATGGGCCGGCTGGTTATCATCCATCTCTCTCTCCATCGCCATCTCAGAGAGTTCAGAAGCTGAATACTCCATCACATTCCGTGCTTTCAAACTTGAAAAGGATGTTGGGATGATACAGCTATATACTTGATTGTAGTTGATTGTACCTTGCTCATTCTTTGCCCGCGTTCGGTATGGCCTGGAATGGCCACTAAAAGGCAACCAAAAAACAGCTGCAGCCCACATATTTTTTTTGGATTCTGGATTGTCCATGGTCATCAATTGGCTATGGATCAAAACCCTTTTCGGGCCCCTATTAACCTAGTACATCAAAAAAGCTGGTAAATGAATGTCCAGCCCCCCAAATCTATGGAAAATTGTGGGTGTTGACCTCTGGTGGGTATCCCCACAGGAGTCCGAGCAGGAGATCTGACCTGGCAGTGGGCCGTTGAGGGCTGTCACTTGCGGTCATTCCTGGTAGGATAAATGATGTGTATAGTGTTTATCCATATATATAATGTCTAGCCAGTAGAGTATCTTTTTTTTGGTGGAAAATGATATGGGACAAATGTCCTCATGTGTTTTGGTTTGATTTTTTTTTAGATCATGAATATACACTCAGGGGTGTCCTTAGCCCAATCCAAGTCTTCGTTTCAATGATCAAGAGTCTTAGAGATTTGGAGATCTCCTCGTTGAGTACTATATACATCCCCACTTGAATGTCAAAAGCCGCCTAAAGATGCCTGTAGTGGGCTTATGCATGCCTGTAGTTCCTCATCTCAAGGGAGGTGGGTCCCAGAATCGCATCATAAAAACCACATCATCCATCCCCCAGAGACTCACCTCCTGGGCCGCAGGGGGAGCTTTTGCTGCCTGCGGCTCGGCTTCGAGCAATTTCTGTTGGGGCGAAGGAGCCTCTTTCGGCGGCAGTTCCTGGGCGGCGGTTCATGGGTCTCACTAGGTTTCAAACTTTCACTTCCCAAAGATATCAGTACCATTGTACCATTGAGATACCTAAGATATCCCAAGGTGTTGGAAAATGTGGTCCAACATCTTTGGGAACTAAACACGGCTGCGGTTTTGGGCCTCCTCCACGGGTGGCTTCTCTGCTACTGAGTCAGCGAAGACGTGCTGCTTGGTGCCTTCAAAACAAGGCCGTGGGCTAAGGGTTAAGATTTGGTTCTTGTTTTGGGAGACCCAAAGAACTTCATCTAGTCATTCCAGGTACATATATATATAATATATATATATGTGTGTGTGTGTGCATAACATCATGTGAACAATCTTCCAACCCTCATACGGTTAAGAACGGGATTCCCAGCTCATGGGTTATGACAATCTCCAACCTATACTTGGTAGTGTATAAAAATGTGCATTTATAATTATATATATATAATACACATATGTATATACATATAATATATATGTGTGTGTGTGCATATATAAAGCCCTCCATGGTCATCAAGCAACAGGAGTTTAGCATCCACCTGCCTGGTTCTTGCTCAGAGATCTCCAACATCAACTGCAAGGTGTCATCCTCCGCGGCCACACAGCTGTGGCTGGATGCTGGTGGCCCTTGAGGTCCCAATGATTTTGCCTTGAAAATGTCTATCTATAGGAATCAGATGGTTCAGTAGTTTCGTGGAACCCTGGCCTTTCTCATGATCTCTTTTCTTCAGGGATTTCCCATCTCTTGTCCCAAGATGATAAGTTGGTTTGTCGGAAAATGCGGTTTCACAGTTTCACCCCAAAATCGAAAAATTGAGCATACGTCCAAAAATCATCACAAATCTGATGGTTCAAGAATGGTTTGCCCTCCTGTAAGCTAACATAGATTTAGAAAACCCACCATGTGTAGATCCTTTTCCTAGGGAAACCATTGCTTTTCCAGATCTATGTTAGTTGCAATCTGCTGAACTTCCACCACCATTGGCGGCCCATGCACTGGAGCCAAGTTGCGATGGATTCCTCGGGCTCCTCTTCCGCATCGCTGGGCATGGCCGGCGTTAGTTCTTGCGGAGCCTCAATGGCAGCTGGTGGCTCATATGGAAAAATGTCCATCAAGAAAAATGGGATATATCATGATATGTCGTGTACAATCGGAACAATGGGATATATATATATATACATATATATATAGATAGATAGATATATGTCTATGTATATATGTATGTGTGTATGTGTATATGTGTGTGTAAAAGGATGCTTAAGCGGATGCAGTATTATATATGTATACTAACATGAAGATAATAATACAGGTTCTCCTGGCTTTCTTTATCCAAGTAATCAAACATGATTTGATAATTTTGAGTAACCTTTATTTGGATACCCAACGAAAAATATTGAGCAAAGTCAAAGGGTTGATTCACCACGTTCTTGGAAGATGTGTGCATTGTGCATGTGGCAAACTGATAAGATGGGGCACCTACGGAAGCTTAAATTTAGTTGTCTTCAGCAATCAGCCATAGTTTGGGAGGTAATCTGGAGCCAATCCCATCGCCAGGTCATTCGGACTGAGGCTCCAGCACCAGGAATATTGACCCACTCCTCTTCATCTTTCTCCGCCTCAACTTCCATGCCAACCTGTAGACCGGACCGTCAAAGACATGCAAATGCAAAGAGACCACAGTTGGATGATGTGGCTAGATGTGTCAAGTGCCAGCTTTCGAGCATGGAAATTGGGGGCCAACTAACTTCAGTGTCTCCTAGGGTCCTAGTTCCTGATCAAACGATTTACCCTCCGGTAATCACAGGTGGCAATGGAACCTCACCCATTTAGTTCGATGATTTTCCCAGCTAGAAACCTCCATTTAGGCCACGGGGATTTCCCAGCTTGAGCTGTGTTTGATCACCAGATGTTATGGATCCTACCCACTATATTGTCACTATATCCCACTATCTCCCTATTTTGGATCGTTGGAACCCCATGAAACACGAGGAAAATTATGTTCCACCTCGATTGTGTTCATGGATCATGGCCTTCTCCTCTTCCTTGTCGGCTTCCACTTCCGTGGCAGCCATTGCAGCCTGAGGTACCACCCAGAGATATTTAACTATAATCATTAACTAAATACGCAATGTCATTGAGGCAATATCAATACAATCAATTTATAATATTGGATCACCATCATGCCCAGAAAATCATCAGGGCCATGTATACCATAGCACACTGTTGAATTACCAGAGGGGTTTACCATGGTTTTCCTAACGAAAATCATGCAGACCACCAAACCCTGACGAAAAAACGCTGGGCCTCACCAGTTCCTTCAGCCTCAGGGGCCTCTGTGGCCTTGAGGGTTGTTTGTGTTTGACTGATCATCGCTGATCATTCCTGGTGGATCCTCTTAGACAATGATGGTGGAAATGGCAGTGTGTCAAAACCTTGTACCCCTGGTGAACATCAAAATAGCTGGTAAATGGATGTTCATCCCCCTAAAAATGGTATTAATAGGTATTGATCCATACCCAAATGATGGTGGATACTTTATCCATTAATGGTGCCATTCGATACATTTGTCATCATTCCTGGTGGATACTGGATACTGGTCGCATGTGCCTGTTCCTCTGGCGTCTCTTCAGATGCAGGTTGAGGTTGGCCCAGGGGCACCTGCCATGGAGACTATCCGGTGGTACCTGGAAACTCAACCGTCCTTTCGCGTTCACTGCTGCTTTCTCGGTCATCAGTTTTAACTTGCAACATCTCTTCTTAAAGCCCTCTGAGACGGGCAAAGTGCATATATATATATATGCATGTGGGTGTGGGTCAAAATTAAAGACCTGGGGGACCACAGATTTAAGTCTATTTTTTGTATTAACCATCCAATAATTGGTGTACTCAATTTTTGCCCATACCCATGTTTTTATGTATACATAAAAACATGTATACAATGCGTGTTCTGACTTCTTGGAACTATCCATATTTTCACCTGATGCTCTCTTCATGTCAATGTGCTTCTCGTGGCGAAAATTGCATGGAAATGTTTTTCATTATCAACTGCTCATCATGCCATCTGATTGCTGACAATAGTTCTAAGGGGTTGGAGAAGCCTCTATAAAGGGGTTGGAGAAGCCTCTATAAATATATATATATATAGTATATATATATACAGTATATATGTGTGTGTGTGTACATACACATCTGGACAATATTAACCCCGGCTCCATAAGTTCGGATATGTCTCATGTCTCAAGCCACAGCCCAACCTCTGAAGATGATCCTTGTCGAACATCCTCTGACCATGTAGTACTTACCTTGGGAGACGCATGGAACGCCAGGACATCCCTACCAGCACTATGACAGGTTGAAAGATCTGTGCAATGGGTGCGTTCAAAAACATGATCTATATGATTTATAAAACATGGATAAAGAATCTGATAGAGTTCGATTTTTTTTGGCTAATTACACAGCCATATTTGGTCGTGGCATCCCCGAGGCTCCAGCACTTGGGGGGATGACTTGCTCGTCCTTCTCCTCTGCCTCACCTTCCCCAGCCTGAGGTCGCATCATCACCGTTTTCACCACCCAAAATGGAAGGGTTTCCTGTAGATTTGTTTGGCTTCAATTGGATGATTTTGGATGATTTTGGGATCAAGTACCTTCTAGGTAGACACAAGCCGAATAAGAAAAAAATAGTCCGGTCTGCTACCCAGATCGCGTCTTCTTTTGTCAAGCGCACCAGATGTTCAGTTTCCAACCAGGCAATCCCTTCAAAAATCCCAGAAGGATACGAAGAGCAAACCCAGTGGGACCGCGCTCGGTTTTAAACTGATGTAGAAACTCAAAGATGTCCATTTTAATCCAATGGATCAAAGTACCTCAATATGAATCCATACAAATCTCATGTATTCATAGAGTCATATTGGTTCCAAACCAACCTACCATGACTTACCCATCTTTGTGGGCTCAGAGGGAACACATTTTGCCCGGCCTCACTGCCGCCTGCTGGTATCTCAGCAGCTTCGGCAGCTTCCTCTGCCTCCATGGCCTCCAATTTGTGGAAAAAAAATCCACCTCTCGGACAACATAAAAAGATGGAGAAAAAAAACAACCATCCTATTTAAATCCAAATATAAAGCACTGATTTAAAAACAAAAACTCCGTTTTCTCCAAATTTCTGGCCTCAGTGCCGGCTTCGGCCAGCGGCTTATCGCCACTTCCCGTGGCCTTCTCAGCCATCTGGCAGATCTGAAGATCAAACGTGGCTCACAAAGGGAGAACAAAAAATCCCAGGGCCACTATAGAGATCCTCTGAAAATTATGGTAAATTATGGTAAATTATGGTAAATTATGGTAAAGGATGCGAAATGATGCGAAACACCTGATAATCTGATACATGACATATGGTGTATAGCTCAATTTCTGAAGGACGTTCTGTGGAAAAACTTGGGAAAACGGAGCTCGTCAACCACTCCTTTTTCGAGGTCTGCAACGTTGACGTGTCTCAAAAGCAACTGTCCCACCTCTGCAGGTGATCCTTCTGAAACGTCGTCCCGCTCTGCGAAACAAGCCTTGGGGCGACTGGGACATGTTCATGACTCGGAGGTTTCATCATCATCATCATCATCATCATCATCCCTGCAGGTTGTCCCTTGAACCAATGCTGGAAATCTTCTAAAAGGATCTTTTCTGAGTGAGGATGGATGCCTACGGCCTACGACCTACGGCCCGTTGGCCCAGGCTGGGCCCTTCTGCGGACATCTGCGGCTCTTCTAGCTCCTTGCAGCTTCAATCCATTGGGGGTCACAATCCCAGGTAGCTTGCGCCCTGCGCACTCGCCCATGCAAGCGTGGCGGCGCATTCACTCAGCATAGCGGAAACCAAAAGGAAACCAAAAGGAAACCAAAAGTGAAACATCTTGAAACCAACGGGACGGGGCTGGGCAATAATCAAATTAAACTATATTATATATATATGTGTGTGTGTATATTTTAAAAAATAAAAATAAAACATCAACGTACAAAGGGCATGCAACTGCCTCAGCTTAAGCCTGTGAAACCGAAACTGTTTCCACCTCATCGCTGCTTTCATCACTGAAGAGATATCTTGGGGAATGGAATGGCAATAAACCCTAAAGTGAGAGGAGTACCCATCAAAATCTCATTGTGTCGTATTGTTTCAAACATGTTGAAGTCATTTGTAAACTATACCCGGTTGCTATACCCCCACGTTGCGCAAAATATCCACCACATGGCGTCCTCTTCCTCTTCATTGGGCGCTTGGGGCGTGGGAGCTGCGTCCACACCGGGCATGTTGGCCAAATCGGGCCACACCCTGCGACGCTGAAGTTCCCCACCCGGAAACGCTAGAAACGAGCTCAGGAACCATGGCTTCCAAGTATGGTTCCTTCAATTTGAGGGACAGCTTATAAACCATCATTCAGGAATTGGAACTCCATGGTTAATGTTGAACCGCCCCAAGTTGGGAGCAAACTTAGGACATCCCAAAGTGGCTCCCCGGCACCAGAGATCATGGCCAACATTCCATGCTGCCACCGCGCCTGATGCTGCTCATGGTGATCCGCTTTGACAGAGCGGGATTCATGGTGAATCTCCAATGACCCCTGGAAATGTTGAGCTCAGGTTTAGGAAGGATAGTTTCCTGCAGTTGTACCTAATGAACCAACGCATCCATTGGATCTCCGGAATCTAGACTTATGCATCTTGGATACCCACAAATTTAGATAGGAAAGACATGAAAGAGTGCTGGTTAAACAGTCGGGATCACCTTTGCCATATACTTGCGGACTTCTATGTTCGGCATCTGACCCTTTGAGCCCCTTGGGCTCGCCAGTGAAACACCCCCTCGAGCCACGAGGTCAATCAGCAAAAAGTGATGCAAATGGCCTCATGCACAGCCCTGGCTCCCTCCAAGTTAAGCATCTAGGCCCATTCAGTCTGGAATACATTTGGCGCCACTGGCTTAGTTTCAGGGGAAATCTACCCAAAAAGAATCCGAAAAACAACCATGTTTGCCATCAAACTGTTGCAACTGTTCTCCCAAACCAAGTCTGGGAACTCAAAGCTCCCTTTTTACTAAGAGATATTGGTTCGAGGTTCGATCGGTCCCCTCGCGGCAGACCACCTGCAGCCACTTCAAATGAGCCGTTGCAAAAACCCATGGAAATCTAAAGATCATGGGCAATCATGGGTGGTCAATGGAGCTTTGAAGCATGCAACACGCCATAAAATCAATAAATCTCCTCGTTGCACCATCCGACTCGACACCAACTGGTAGTGGGATCCCAAGTTCCAGTCACCTTGATTATGATTAGGCCCTGATTAGGCTTTTGCAGGACAGCATTTGGCGCTATGTTATTTTTTGACGTTCGCACCTCAAGACAAAGCAACGGCACAGCACTTGGGCCAATCCTAACACGCCTGTGGTTTCAAGCCGCCTATTCCAGCTTTTGATCAATTGCCTTTGGCTGGCGCCTCTCAGCACTCAACAACCCTGTGCTCTCACGACTGGACTGACTGGACAATGGTGTCGGGAAAGTAATGCCATCCCCAGGTGGCTGTCGGGCCAGAGGAAACGGCCACAACCATTTGTTCTCGCCAAAGATCGCAACGAAGTTCTGCCAAGGACCCAAGTTGTAGGAAACGAACCGAATGGGTGGAGTTGATTCTCCACTTTTCCTGTCCTTAGGCTGTTTATTCTTGCGAAGCCGAAGCTTTTTCTCGCAATATTCGATGGTTGTATAGCCCCCCTTTACGAGATGAATGTGAAACGCCGTGAAGAGTGGCAAAGCAATGCTCAGCAACAGAATCAGTAGCTGGCCCAAGCACACAAGGATCTTCAGCCAAAGTGGGGCGGCTTTACTGCAGAAACGAAATGTAGACATAGCCATCGTGAAGAGCATGAACAAGCACAAAGCAGATGCGTACATGATGAGCAACAGGAAGAACTTGTAATTGTAAAATCCAATGCAGTTTTTGACCCAAGGACAGTGATGGTCCATCTTCAAGACACACATTTTACACTTTCTGCAGTGGTGAC
This sequence comes from Cladocopium goreaui, assembly GCA_947184155.2. Lineage (NCBI taxonomy): Eukaryota > Dinophyceae > Suessiales > Symbiodiniaceae > Cladocopium > Cladocopium goreaui. The sequence goes on along the minus strand of CAMXCT020000463.1, from coordinate 54,698 downwards.
ACCTGTCCGGCTTCAACTTCTTGCACCATTTGCACACTCTTACTTCGCCCGTTTTCTTGGTCTTGTATGCGTAGAATGCTGACTCTCCTCCTGATTCTCCTTCAACTTGAAAGACATCTGGTGTGGTCCCGGGATGTGTGGTGACTGTCTTCAGCAAAGACCAAGCAAACATCGTAAATAGCAGCAGCCAAATCCCAATCTTCAGCAAATCCCAAGCTGCTAGCCAAACATAAAGGCTGGCCAAACTTCCAATACCCAGAGTCAAACACAACGGAGGCAACGCAAACCTCCTCTGCCACAGCCACCGCATCCTCAAAGATCTCCAAGATCAATAAATCAGGTAGCTGGCTGCACTTGAATGCTCAAACAGCTGCAGGGCTTGACATGTGAAACATCCGCCAGAAACATGTATACTGCATGGTGGAATGAGATCATGAATCCAACAATATCCAACCACACGTTCAGCAACAGCGTGCGGCGAAAGGCGAATTGATTCAGCTCAGAGGATGCTTCAAGACTGCTCCCAACCCGACACAACGTGTGAAATGGCCAACATTCCATGCTGCCACCGCGCCTGATGCTGCTCATGGTGATCCGCTTTGACAGAGCGGGATTCATGGTGAATCTCCAATGACCCCTGGAAATGTTGAGCTCAGGTTTAGGAAGGATAGTTTCCTGCAGTTGTACCATGTTGTACCTAATGAACCAACGCATCCATTGGATCTCCGCAATCTAGACTTATGCATCTTGGATACCCACAAATTTAGGTAGGAAAGACATGAAAGAGTGCTGGTTAAACAGTCGGGATCACCTTTGCCATCTACTTGTGGACTTCTATGTTCGGCATCTGACCCTTTGAGCTGCTGCCCCTCGGGCTCGCCAGTGAAACACCCCCTCGAGCCACGAGGTCAATCAGGAAAAAGTGATGCAAGTGGCCTCATGCACAGCCCTGGCTCCCTCCAAGTTAAGCATCTAGGCCCATTCAGTCTGGAATATGTTTGGCGCCACTGGCTTAGTTTCAGGGGAAATCTACCCAAAAATCCGGAAAATTATATTTTTTGCCATCAAACCTGTGAGTTTCCTGCAACTGTTCCCTCAAACCAAGTCTGCGAACTCCAAGCGCCTTTTATTCTAAGAGATATTGGGTTGACTCCCGGCGATCGCTGCCCCCGCGGGGCAGATCAACCTGCCACTTCAAATGAGCCGTCGCAAAAACCCATGTAAATCTGAAGATCATGGGTCAATGGTGATTTGAAGTATGACAATTCAGCTGCTCTCCACTCAAATTTCGGGCTTTTGCCACTTCAAATGTCGAATATTCGGAAAATCATCGGCCGCACGGCCGCGCTTCGTTCGAGGTTCATCGCTTCTTGGTCAAGCCCGTCATACGGCCACTGAGCTTCGATTCAAGGCTGTCAGCAATCTTCTGCCTGCGATGTCGGCAATCCATGGATTGGTTCAAGGGATATGTTATGGTTGAAACCATGGCTTTTACCACGCACATATGGTTCCCTGTAAATTTCCCTTCAACCAACCCTGAAAAACAGAAGTTGAGGAGGTTTAAGCATTAAGAAATAAAATTGTAAGAATGAAATGACTACAGCCTATAGAGGCGGAAAAATAAACTATTCTGCAATTGAGAGCGAAGACTAATGGCCAATGGAGATCCGAAACAGTTTTGCCAGCAGTTACGATATCACCAGGGGGAATTGGAGAGCATTTAGGTTTCCATCTTAAATTTACGGGGATCATTCTCGCATTTTGGGGTTCTGTCTTAAATTTAGGGGCTGTGAGAAAACATCACTCCCCCGTCTGTTTTCTTCATTACTCCCACGTTTTCCAGTGGAATGTTCGGTCGTCCAGAACTGAGCTGCCGAGCTCATCTTCCTCCATGGTGAAGAAACTCGCCAGCGCTCCGCTGGAGGACTGAGACGACAACGGAAACCACGATGGACTAGCCACGAAAATCATCCGGCCCAAAGATCACTCGCAAGAAATGGCCTTTGGACACAACCACATGGGAGATCAAACAACAAAAAGAAAGCTTTGACCAGAAAATCGTACATCAACCAATCCAAGAATTTCTAAGAACAATTTGTTCACAACTTGCCACGGCAGACCCCTGGGCGCACGCTGAAACCGGTGCCCAAGCCCTGCTTGGAGCCCTTAGACTGCAAGTATTCCTCCACCTGCAGGGTGCAATGCTTAATGCTAAGAGCTCGTGGGATATCATGGAATCATGGAATGTGGATCAGTGGATCTCTATTGACTACAGTATTTGTTGATGAATTGGTTGGGGGTACCAAGCCGCCACCTGCATAACTTGCGATGATCCATCTCGTTGTCAAATCAGGCATACGGGCCACAACAACGGTAAGGAGTTGAGTAGCACACATCATACGTTGGCATCTGGTTGGATTCATGTGCCATTGTCAAGACACCGAAACCATGGGGGGCGTGTCATGAAACAACCTCTACAGACTCCTCGGAGATCCTGTCGCTGGACACACGCATTGGTGAACGACTACCGGGCAACAAAGGTTCATCCTCCCATGCCTATGGTTCAACAGTCATTGAGTGGACCCATCCCCATATCCAACCGCTTGATCATGGCTCAAATGGAGGGTTCAAGAAGGATTGGGTGATTGGGTGTTTGAGAAGCTATTTACCGTGGGATTCCCATCGTTTGGAAACACCAGCTTTTTGGCCACAAGGCCACGAAGATTGGTCTGAAACTCAGGTACCGAAAAAAAACAGGTTGCTCGTCATTTTCCGGTGTTGTAACCAGTTCAATTTCAATTTTCGGGTGTTTTCTCCAGCCCTGAGCTGAGCTGAGCCACATTGAATCCGGAGTCATCCTCTTCAGCCTCAGTCACCCCCTACTTGGCGAAGTTGGTTTATGGTTTGAACCATGAACTGGGCTTGGTTCGCGGGATATAACTGTAGTATCTATAGTTCATGGGGGGAAAAACTTATAGCTGGGGGGGTCCCACCTTGTAGTCACAGTTGTTATAGCCTCAATAGAGGATGGGCCCCCCCCAGTTATAAGTTGGTTTATAACCATTATAACCCCCATTAACTATAGTTACATCTACCATAAACCATAGTTAAGCCACTTATAAGGCAACTTAGCTATCTTGGAGGCCCCATCCTGTAGTTATTCATTAGTTTGTTGGTCCAAGGAGAGGTCCAAGCTGCCGATCCCTCGGCCAGCTTCGGCACACCCGGCAGGCTGAAGGACAGCGAAGGGCCCTTGGGCGCCTTGGGCTTAGGCTGTTGAGCCTGGCGCGCCCAAGTGGCTATCCCCCTAAAAATCCCCAAGTCACGAACAGATCCAATATACCGCCCAGGGTTTCCTAGGGTGCTATTTCATATTGGGGGGAAGGGATGATGGTTCTTTGCTACTAATGTAGTAGTATAGTAGTATTCATTTATATCTATCAGCCAGCTGTTTCATTATTCATCTGGCGTATTACTGTAGGGTGTTCAACCACATTGGCTTTCTTTGCGGGTTATGTATTTGTATTATATGGGTTGTTTAATACTTTTCATGTGATGGAGCATCTTCATGTCTGGCTCCAATTTTCACCCCAAACCATATTTGACTGAGCTACGCTGCCCTGCTGCGTCTGATGCTTCCCGCATAAGTTTCAGGATGCGACCCCGGGTGTCATAAGTAAAGATAGATATTTGTGCTGTATGTAGTTGAGATCAGGCTTTAAAAACTATCAAAACGCTATCCTGCACTTAGCAGATTCAAAAAGAACTTATACTATGTATGATCTTTGATAGCTAAGGATTGTTCTGGCTCTAAATCAAGGTTATCAATTACGAATTTGGCATTGTTTTCAGTCTACTGATGGAAAGTTTGATTGTGTGAATGCTAACATCATACTACTTTGATTGTTTTTTACTATTGGTTTCTACTACGTCAAATGCTCCAAAACTATGCACACTTGCTACATTACCAACGTAGCTATCTTGTTTGTCATCAGCTGACATATCTATTACAGTAGATCATCTATGACAAATTTCATGCTTGAATAATTGAATGTCGGATTTCTTGCAGAATGTACATCATTTTATGACGTATTTCAGATTCGGCCATCAAAAGGGTATCGGTGTCGGGTATCGCCTCTGATTTTGCCGGGCCTTCGGAAAGATAGAATCACCTCATGATTATAGACACCAATGTTGTTACCCTCTGGTGAACTGTCCCATAACTATAGAAAATGGCCATAGAAATAGTGGATTTATAGTGGATTTTCCATGATTTTCCCATTAAAAATGGTGATTTTCCCATCAGCTATGGGACGGTTCACCAAGGATGTTATCATCTGCTATGCACATCCACGGCTCCCAGCCGTCCTGTTCTTCCTTCGATCTTACTGGTTTGATCTTCAGGGAGGACTTCTCGCCATCCATGGTCCAGGCGCCCTTAGTCCTTAGCATGGCCATGGCATGGCCATGGCGTTAAAATCACCAAAAAAAAAACGGATGAAAATAATTAGAGTCGTAAATATTACTGATCATTAATCAATCTTGTTACTATAATTATCTGTAATAATCATCTGAAATATTGATTTTTTATTATGTGGGTCAAAATGGAAGACCATTAATGGGACCACAGATGGAAATGTCTAGTTTAGTATGAAAACCATTCAATTTAATTGGGCTACCTAATTTTGACCCATACCCAAATGGTTCATGGTTTAACTTCTTCCAAACAGGGATTGTTCATTGCCAGGTGAAATTATATAATTGAAATTACCTGGGCTAATGCCCTTTCGTACACATGTTTGTCAGATTTTTAAGGGTGTTTTCCCAGGAAACCCCCGCACTCGGGTAGGAAAATAAGATGCGTTTCCTGGTTTTCCAGTTCATTGACTTTTCAATCATTCCATGTTTTGCATAGTGTAGGGGGCCAATCTTTGAACAAATACATGTATGTGTATATGTGTGTGTGTGAGCGTGTGTGTGTGTGTGTCTCTCTCTCTCTCTCTGTGTCATTCATTTACCATCATTTACCCATTGCTTGTTTAAGTCAAGGTGAACGTCTGCCCTCCATAAGCATCATAAACCAACCAAGGCGAGAAACACGTACAGCGAAATGCAAAACTAAATCATGAACCATAATTTCCCAAGTTTCATGATATTTTACTCGGCAAGCTATTCCAAATTTTGAGACGATTTTTAGGTTTAAATTGCCCTAGTAGATAGGGGCAGTGGAAAATCCGTTATCCAGAATCTAGTTCGATGGTTTCCCAGCCATGTTTGATAGGGCATTCCCAGAAATCGCTATCTTTGACACCGAAGGGTATCATTTGCCATTCTCAACTCAATGGGAATTCCATAGTCAGACCATATTTTCTGGTGATATTCACTTACATAGGCCTTATATAGGCCTTATATATGGTAGGTACCTCCATTTTAGGATCCTGAAATTCCCATTGATCAACCTACGGCGTCCTCCAGTTCTTTCGGATTCTTTCGCTAAGGGTCTCCTGCGCAAAGCCGTTGCACTCGCCCGACGGCTTGGTGGAGATCCTGGCGAAGATCCACGGCTGGGATGGTGGTTAACCAACTATAGTCTGACTATAGGGATATTTCATGGGATTTAATAAGATTTAATGGGATTTAACCAACTTGACTGATTTCATGGTTAATCAAGATATTTCATGGGATTTAATTTGATAGGATTTGATGTGATTTAATGGGATTTAACTGATTTACCCAACCAAAAGATCATGATACCCTCTGGTAATTTAACGTAGCTATGAAAAATCACCATTTCTAATACGTAAATCATCTATAAATGGGCAATTTTCGATAGCTGTACGTATAAGATCACCAAACGATGTGGAAAATGTGTGAGTTTGACATTTGACCAGCAAAAATTGGGATGACCAGAAAACATTGTGGTTGGACCAGCAAGTCCACTTGATAAGTTGGTATATGGCCATAATGAGAGCTGATATCACAACGTTTTGGGTTTGTGAGCCTGACTGCAGCATGTTCTTGCGCCAGCTACCTTGTGGTGCTCGAACTTGCCAATTGAAATTCTGTGATCAAAATAAAGGAAAGTGTCACTGATTTGTAGATGACTTTACTCTATTAAAGGTTGCAATGTGCCCCAGGGTTGTTAGCCTCTCGCTGTCTCCAACTCTATGGGGGCACCCAACACCGGCAGGCAGACTGAAACTGCTCGCAGTTGTTGAACATAAGGTACAGCTCCTGGTCACCCTGACAAGCCGCACTCAGCTAGTTGATGACAGGTTCATTCTACACTTCCACCACCGAAAAAAGTGGAGGTTTCCACATGGTTTTGGGGATCCCCTATTTTAAGAAACCCCGAAGTGTATTTCAATTGGGATGTGTCCAAAAAATTGGGAGTCGAAAAAACCACCAAGCTACTGACAATATCTGTGGCAACCTCCAGTTTTCAACTTACGCCCAGTTGAAGCACCGGCCGCCCAAGTGGCTTGCCTTCTTGTACACCGCGCGCTCGTTAATCTTAGCACGGAAGCACCGTTTTCCGTCAAGTCGTACCGTTTCAATCAGCGTGGGATTCGCCGCAACCAAGTTGCTAGTGGCACTGACTGATCATTTGGGAGTATCATCCTCATGTTCGAACTATTAATGTTCGATATATCCCAAACATTGGGAGTACGAATGGTAAATAAAAGGAGAAAAAAGAAACATGTACATGTGTATGTATATATATACACTATAATACATAGTAAGCTCAAAAAGCTAGAAGTATGGAAAAGTAAGGTATCCTCATATCATTTTGACCCTTCCTTTTTTTAATATCATCAAAGCACCAGCTGGGTTCCAAGCTCGCTTTCCCTCCACGATGTCCCACAGGCCTCGATGACCCACCAGGTGGATTATATGATTGCGATGTGTTGTAAATCACTAAAATTAATGTGATATGAAAACTACAATATATAGCCAATATATGTGTGAGTAAATCATTAATACTATTAAATCTGGCTAATCATTATTGATATGAGTATCAAATATATGTGTGAACTACAAAACAAAGATTAGCCATCGAACTTTGAGATCAAGTTTGTATTGTGTAATTAGTATGGTTATAATGTATAAAGCATCCAATTTTGATCACTCGTATGCGATTGTGGGGTTCAAGAATGTCAGATCTTCCAGCATCTCATGTTTCGGGCATGCATGCAGTGAGGCTTCTGTTTCTGGATCCATTTGAGATAGGAACACATACACGATATAGTGTTCAGCAACAAATATACTATGAAGATGTGCTGAAATATGTCTGTATGCTGTATGCTATATATGAATCAGAAACTATCACATATAGATACATGAGTAAAATACAATAGACATACGGTTACATATAGAATCTCTGTCATACATATATATATATAACCCCCAGTATTTTAATATCGCAATGGAAAATCCCATATATTATTATAGATGATTTATGATGATTTACCTATTCGAAATGGTGATTTTCCACTTTACAAAGCATGGAATATCTGAGCTGCAGAGCCATTGAGTTGCTTCCCTCGTGGGCCACCAATGCCTGACACCTGGCCACGCCGTGGCGCTTGCCGAACTGACAGCAAGGGGATACAGCGGTTAAAGTGGGGATTTCAATAGTGATTAGTGTAACAACAATTGACGCGACAATATTGACAATCCAGATACATACATGGTTATGATATGATAAGTAATTGATTTCCTTGTTGATTAAATCCGCATGCTGGAACAGCAAAAATGCGATGGAAAAAAGTTGTTGCAGTGGTTTGACAAAGAAACAAATGTGAACACAATAAAAGAAAATCGGGAAATGTAGATAGATATATGTGAGTGAGATAGATAGATAGATAGAGAGATAGATAGATAGATAGATAGATACATAGATAGATAGATAGATAGATAGATAGTTAGGATACAGTAGATAGTTAGGATACAGTAGATAGTTAGGATACAGTAGATAGTTAGGATACAGTAGATAGTTAGGATACAGTAGATAGTTAGGATACAGTAGATAGGATAGATAGGATAGATAGGATAGATATGATAGATAGGATAGATAGGATAGATAGGATAGATAGGATAGATAGGATAGATAGGATAGATAGGATAGATACGATAGATAGATTAGATTAGATTAGATTAGATTAGATTGATTAGATTAGATTAGATTATGTAGATTAGATAAGATAAGATTAGATTAGATTAGATTAGATAGATAGATAGTTAGGATACAGTAGATAGGATAGATAGGATAGATAGGATGGATAGGATGGATAGGATAGATAGGATAGATAGTTGGGATACAGTAGATAGGATAGATAAGATAGAAAGGATAGATAGTTAGGATACAGTAGATAGGATAGATAGGATAGATAGGATAGATAGGACAGATAGGATAGATAGAATAGGTTAGGATAGGTTAGGATAGGTTAGGATAGCATACGATAGGATACGATAGGATACGATAGGATACTCAATACAATGGACAAGATAAGATAAGATTAGATTAGATTAGATTAAGGTTTGATTCGATTCGATACTGTACGATACAATAGGCTTGGATAGGATAGGTAGATAGATCGATAGATAACCAGCACCAATTGAAAATGGGAAGTTGACTGGTAAGTATTAGGGATTCAAGCCATGAAATTGCGCCACAATAATGGGGTTTGGCAAGCATATGGTCATAAAGCCGACAATCATCGTGATAGAACCTCATGTTTAAATGGATGTCTCATGGGTGTCAATTAAAAAAACGTCAAAACTCCATCTAAACTCCATCAAAAGTTAAAGGACAATCCATCAAGTCCACCTCCAATTTCGAGGCCAGGGTCGCACCCGCCGCTGCGAAGGCTGGCGCCTCGGGGTGCACAACGCATCATTGGAAGACTGAAGACTCTAGAGACGGATCTGTAAGTGGATGGGACAGCTGCCAGAACGTTGCCAAACATGCCTTCCCCAGAAAACCAGTAAATTGATCCAAAACTGTTGTTGTCAGATTACGAATCAGCAAATAGCCCAGTGGCAGCGGCCAAGCTCACGGGAAGCGCAACCAAAGCTCCCAAAACGCCTTGCGTTTTGCTTCAAACCTCTTTCCCTTTTTCCCCATAAAGAAAAGGTGTTTGGTATCCAAGGCAGTCCTTAAAAAGACAGGAAATTTCACAATTGCTATGGACATTTGGATTTTAAAAACACACACATAAATATATATTCTACATATAAATGTATAATATATATATATATATGTATATATATAAATGTATAATGCATATATATGTATAATATATGTATATATGTGTGTGTGTGTAAAATATATATATATATATAAATGTGTATGTATAAATATATATACATTGAGAATCCACAAAGTTGGGGATTATCAATGATCAGGCTGCACAGCCAGAGGGTATACATCCACTTCGTTCTCCTGGTTTCTCCTCGGCCCCTTGAGGTAGCTAATGTCGTTGCGACGCTTCATGGTTGAGAATTCTGTCCGAATTCAACATACTAATGGTGATGCGCAAATCATTCCATGAGATGATGCGATGATTAGTAGATTAATGTTAATAAAACATAATAAAACAATAATAAATCATCCCCCAAATCCCCATAAATAGGTGGTATAAACCATTCCCAAATGGGTGGTTTATTATTGTTTTAACCACATTAGTATTGATTTCTTCCCACCATGTCCATTTTTCCATCTTGGCCTTCCAATTCAAAGAGATCTTGCCTCTTCGGGAGCTGGGTTGATGCTCAGGCACAGGTGCCACCACGAAGCTTCTAGAAGCCTAGGGTGCTTCAACTGGCCAGTAAGCAGCAAGAATGGGTCGATGCATTCATCAAAAGGGGGGCCTAAGGCATGGTCAAGCAGGAAATAGAACTAATGGGGTTAAAACAATAATAAACCACCCCATGTTTGATGGTTTATATCACCCATTTATGGTGATTTTGGGGATGGATTATGATTTCTTTCAACCACAGGGCATATGAACTTCCAACAAAATTGGGGCAGCTTTGAAGAGTTCATCCGATCACCCCCTCAAGTTCAAGCCATTTTAACCATAGACAAACACATCCCCCACAAAAAAAAAACATGTTAAGGACCTAAGGAATAAAATTACATGGAATTTTGATGGTCATAATTGTAAATGATGGAATTTTGTAACATCATTACATCATTACACGACGATTCTGTTAAGGAAAGTATTCCTGGCATTCTTTCACTGGGGACGCCACGACGGCACCGAAGAAGGCCAGCGCCACCAGGCCCAGTCCACTTCGGCCCTGGGGCCAGGATCCACCCAGTTTGGCGCAGAATGACAGCGATTTAAACCTTGGCATAACCTTGGCATAACCTTGGCATAAAATGCCAAGATCCCCAACTTTAGATCCATAAAGATCGATTTTCAGTAGATCTGCATCCCTCGCGGCATGCGGATGCAATTTTTTCGCACACGCCCGGGTCGACTTGTAGCGCCCTCCGCCCGAACTTGCTCAGCCTCCAGTGGAAGACATGGCACTCCACCAGATGTGTTTGCTGATTTTTGGTATTTCCGAGTTTAGTGGATACATCATGATGCAGTTAAATCAAATCCTACTCCTATCCCATGTCGGGGTCTCAAATGGCGGTTCCTTTGACCTGAATACAGTTGCACTGAAATAACACAAAGGATGTGAAGATATCTCCTAGCTCCCAAGCACTGTCAAAGGCATTGTGGATATCTGTGGGTAACATTCCTTTTCATTACCACATATTACAACCACGATTACACACAAACATACAAGCATTTGAAGAGGCACATCAGGCTGATTTGCTCGTTGATAGTGCGCAATCACAACCCAAACGCGGCCTGCGTGTGCACGTCCACGTTGATCCACGTTGAGGCGAGTGGCAGGAAAGCGCACCTTAGCTGCAAGGGAAGCTAGGGACAGTAGGGTTGATGAACCTGGGGTTGAATCTACACATCACTTCCAGCCTGCATCAGCCCAGAGCCACTCCCTGCCCCTGCCAGTTATTTCTTCACGGCTGGGTTTGGCCGGTCCCGAACCCTCCCTCCCGAACACCTTATAAACCCTTCAGTCAGCTTAGTCACTTGGTTGATCTAGCATAAGGGAAGCATGATATTTATATACAGTAAACCACATTTTAACCCTACAGTTCCCATTTATCATCAATATTACTATGCATTGTTCCTTACCCTTCCCCAAAAACAGCTCTGTTTGACTGTGACTGTGGGACCCAAGGCACAGTCAGCGCCTTCAACTCACGTCATAGGAAGCTCCTCCCGACCGAAGGGCCTCTGCGGCGGTCTTCGCCGGCACTGTGCCAGCGGACCTTGGTTCCAACCAACAACTGCGAAAGTCACATGATCTAACCAACCAAAATGGCCATTACTAGTTACCCAACTATTGCTTGGAATGGAGGTGCAAAGAAAAAGTAACTCTCCGGACGTGATTTTGGAGGGGTCGGGTCCATGTCCATGTGTCCAAAAGTCTGTTTGAAAAATGCACCCTGAAAAGTGAAACAAGATGTTCCTAACATGTTCCCTGTTTTATATTTTTGTTTCCCAACATGTCTTAACATGTTTTAAATCCATCTTTCAAAGCTAAACATCAGCTGAGCCGCTCCCAGCAAGGACTCCATGGAGGCCTTCCTCAGCGAGAAATGGTTGGTGAAATCTCCCAGGTGAAGGCATGGCCATGGAAAGGTTAGCGTCTGATTCCTGAATCCATGGAATTCTATGTTTGGTTGGAATTCATGGGAATTGCAATTCATGGTCTGTCTGCACCGATCTCCCACAGAATGTCCCACTGTGTTATGCGCTCTTGGCCAATCCGTCCCCACCAAGGTCACCAGCTTGGCGCGGAAACCGGCTGCACCCCAAACGAATCGTGGCATTTTCTCAAACTGGTTTTCAAGGGCAAACGAATGGGTTCAAGGTTCCCCATGCCTAAGAAAGCCCCATTTACACTGGTTGGTTGCGAGGGATTCCCCTACTTCTTGGTTATGACCAACCGCCGATTCATATCGGGTAGTGCATCCCCCTATAAGATCCCATAATCATCAATCAACATACATCATCCATCATTTATCAATGACATCCCCCTTTTCCACAGGTGAAAAACGCCTTTTTCTGCTGGTTTCAATCCCGGAGGACCCAGCCCAGGAACATCTTCCCGAGCCGCGTCTTGGGAGCCGCTCCTAACGCTGAGCCTCGTCGGTTGGGGGCTCAATGGGTTGGTCCTCCAAGGGGGTAAGCCCCTCATCTGTGACACCAAATCCCCCTCATCTGTGACACCAAAACCCCCCTGATTTTCCCTCATCTGCGACACCATTTTCCCCTCATCTGCGACACCATCTGGTTTTAGGGTGGGTGGGGTGGGGTGGTGGGGTGGGAGGTGGGGTGGGGTGGGATGATAACGTCCATGTTCCTGTGCGCACACAGGCACGGCAACCTCATCACACGAGAGCTGGCGGTGGTCTCTGCCCCTTTCTCTCCCTGGTGGTCCGTTTTAGCCGCTCAGCAGCCCAAATCCTCCAAAACGGACCTACCCAGCTCTTCCACTCGGTGGGGTGGGGTGGGGGGTGGGGTTGGGGGTTGGGGTGGGGTGGGGTGGGGTGGGATGATAACGTCCATGTTCCTGTGCGCACACAGGCACGGCAACCTCATCACACGAGAGCTGGCGGTGGGTCTCTGTCCCTTTCTCTCCCTGGTGGTCCGTTTTGGCCGCTCAGCAGCCCAAATCCTCCAAAACGGACCTACCCAGCTCTTCCACTCGGTGGGGGTGGGGTGGGGGGTGGGGTGGGATGATAACGTCCATGTTCCTGTGCGCACACAGGCACGGCAACCTCATCACACGAGAGCTGGCGGTGAGTCTCCGCCCCTTTCTCTCCCTGGTGGTCCGTTTTGGCCGCTCAGCAGCCCAAATCCTCCAAAACGGACCCCGCCAGCTTGGTCAGCTTGGCTGTGCTCCTTGCTCTCCCTCCTGGTGGTCCGTTTTGGCCGCTCAGCAGGACCTCGCCAGCTTGGTCAGCTTGGCTGTGCTCCTTGCTCTCCCTCTGGTGGTCCGTTTTCGCCGCTCAGCAGCCCAAATCCTCCAAAACGGACCTCGCCAGCTTGGTCAGCTTGGCTGTGCTCCTTGCTCTCCCTCTGGTGGTCCGTTTTGGCCGCTCAGCAGCTCAATTCCTCCAAAACGGACCTCGCCAGCTTGGTCAGGTTGGCTGTGCTCCTTGCTCTTTGGCCTCTCAGCAGCTCAAATCCTCCAAAACGGACCTACCCAGCTTTTCCACTCGGTGGGGGGGGGGGGGGGGGGGGGGGGGGGGGGGGGGGGGTGAGGGGGTTGGATAATAACGTCCATGTTCCTGTGCGCACACAGGCACGGCAACCTCATCACACGAGAGCTGGCGGTGAGTCTCTGCCCCTTTCTCTCCCTGGTGGCCCGTTTTGGCCGCTCAGCAGCCCAAATCCTCCAAAACGGACCTACCCAGCTCTTCCACTGGGTGGGGGGTGGGGTGGGGTGAAGGGGTGGGATGATAACGTCCATGTTCCTGTGCGCACACAGGCAGGGCAACCTCATCACACGAGAGCTGGCGGTGAGTCTCTGCCCTTTCTCTCCCTGGTGGTCCGTTTTGGCCGCTCAGCAGCCCAAATCCTCCAAAACCAGCTTGGTCTGCTTGGCTGTGCTCTCCCCCAGGAGTCCGTTTTGGAGGATTTGCGCTTCACCAGAGGGAGAGCAAGGAGCACAGCCAACCTGACCAAGCTGGCGAGGTCTGCTTTGGAGCATTTAGGCTGCTGAGCGGCCAAAACAGCCAAGCAGACCAAGCTGGCGAGGTCCGTTTTGGAGGATGTGGGCCGCTCAGCGGACAAAACGGAGCACCAGGGAGAGACAGGGACAGAGACCTTCGACTTTTTCACCGACCTCTCTGGACACAGAGGTTGTACCTGTGTCTGCTCTCTCTCTTCCTGGCTGTCTGCTTGTGGCTTTCTGTGAGATCCTGTCTGGATACACCTTTTTTCTGCCAAAATTTGCAGATCATGTCCTATATGGCAGGGATGTCTAGCTCAGTCGGCAGAGGACAAGGCTCTTAACCTGAAGATTGTAAGTTCAACCCTCCCCTGCACCTGCAACCAATGGAAGAGTTGGGGGTCGGTTTTGAAGGATTTAGGCTGCTGAGCGGCCAAAAAGGACCACCAGAGGGAGAGCAAGGAGCACAGCCAAGCGGACCGAGCTGGCGAGGTCCGTTTTGAAGGATTTGGGCTGCTGGGCGGGCAAAACGGACCACCAGAGGGAGAGCAAGGAGCACAGCCAAGCTGACCAAGCTGGCGAGGTCCGTTTTGGAGGATTTGGGCTGCTGAGTGTCCAAAACGGACCACCAGAGGAAAAGCAAGGAGCACATCAAGCTGACCAACCTGGCGAGGTCCGTTTTGGAGGATTTGCGCTTCTGAGCGGCCAAAAGCTGCTGAGCGGCCAAAACGGGCCACCAGAGGGAGAGCAAGGAGCACAGCCAACCTGACCAAGCTGGCGAGGTCCGTAGGATTTGGGCTGCTGAGCGGCCAAAACGAACCACCAGAGGGAGAGCAAGGAGCACAGCCAAGCTGACCAAGCTGGCGAGGTCCGTTTTGGAGGATTTGGGTTGCTGAGCGGCCAAAACGGACCACCAGGGAGAGAAAGGGACAGAGACCCACCGCCAGCTCTCGTGTGATGAGGTTGTCGTGCCTGTGTGTGTAGAGGGACATGGACGTTATAATGCGTGGAAGACCTGGGGAGGTCCGTTTTGAAGGATTTGGGCCGCTAAGAGGCCAAAACGGACCACACGACAGAGCAAGGAGCGCAGGCGAGCAGACGAAGAGTGGAAGCTGGGGCGGTCCGTTTTGGAGGATTTGGGCCGCTCAGCGGACAAAACGGAGTACCAGAGAGAGAAAGGAGCACAGAAGCACAGCCACAGGAGAAAGGAGGACACAAAACAAAAGAACAGCTGGGCAAGCCCGCTTTGAAGCATTTCGGCGGCTCTCTTACCAAGGCGGGCCACCAGACACAGCAAGGAGCACCGCCAAGCAAACCAGGACTGGGAGAGCTGGGGAAGTCCGTTTTGACGGATTTGGGCCGCTGAGCGGCCAAAACGGACAGCCAGAAAGAGCAAGGAGCACAGCTAAGCAGATGAAGAGCAGACGAGCTAGGAAGGTCCGTTTTGATGGACTTGGGCAGCTGAGCGGGCCAAACGGACCACCAGACAGAGAAGGAGCACAGAATCAGAGTCACGGGAAAAAGGAGCAGAACAACTAGGCAAGCCCGCTTTGAAACAACCAAAGAAAGGCAAAGTCGATGTCACCAAGCCCAACACGCGCCACACAAGGAGACCATCGATGGCACAAAGTGCCACGCCTGCCACGCAACACCCCACCTCGCGTCAGAACAGAGGGACCGCGTCACAGTTGAGGAAACGCGTCCGCGTCACAGATGAGGAAGATTTCCGCGTCACAGACGAGGGGCTTTCCCTCAAAGGGGGTCCCTGTGACCATCCGAGCGCCGTGTTTGGTGCTGAAACTCGCAGGATTTTTTTGGATCTTCAAGCCGATCAACTCCGTTATCACCATAACAATCCCAATGAAATCAGTTTCTTATAACAATATGACATCGATCGGTCGGTTCGGTCCACACTCGTTCTCAAGGAAATTTGGAGAAATTTGGGACACCTGGCCACCTTGTGAGGGCCCACCTGCCCAGGACTGCAGAGGCGCGGCGCCTTTGGCCGACACAGAGGCGCTCAAGGAGGCCAACGCCGCCTGGTCCATGCAGTGCTTCACCTTCTCGCAGAGCGGGTCATCGGAAAGGCCTCCGTTGAAAAATCGCGGGGGTGAAGTAAGCTCGACTCTGAATGACCAAAGCCAACCGACTTCGCAAACACATCTCATAATGACATGGCTAGTTTAAAAGCCCAAAAAGGAAAATAGAAACCAAGATAACCAAGCATGATGTAAAATGTACCTTCCAGACAATGCTTTACCACAAAGAACGACCAATCCGTTTGTGCTTTCAACAATGGTTCACAAAATCAAGCCCTTGTGCACATCTCAACCACGGCAACATCCACTGCTTCCAAGGTTCATTTGGCGGACTCGAGCTTGTAGACCTCCATGGGCGTCATCGCATGACCACGTGGTAAGTCTTCCGGCCTTGTCAGATCGATCGCTGATTGATGGTTATGGCCCCTTGATGACCCATTTGTTAATGGGGAAAATCGATGGAGAACCCATGGGGATTTTGGAGTTCCTGAGCTTGGAAACAACCCCATATCAAACATGATCGAACAATAGTGTTAACACCGGTCTGAGAAATAGTTGACTAGGGAGCTTACCTGGAATAAGGAAGACTTCCCCAAAATGATACCCCCCAAAGTCAAACAGGTCAGAGAGGTTCATTATGGCTTGCACATCAGGATGGTCTTTAAAAGAATGGACATCGGCCCAGCCTGGGCATCCCAAGAATTCGATGTTTCATCATGAAAACACACATGACAAGAACTGGTTTTGTCCCATACCTCGACGGACCCAATGAAACTCAAGCAAAATCTAAGAAAATTGGCTGAAGATAAGGGGATCGATGGAAAAGAACAGTCATATAATTTGTTTGTATCGCAAGTGGAAAAAAACCAGACAAGAAATGTGGATGGTCTCCCAAATATGGTAATAACATGGTAATTTCATAGATTTTGGCCCATCCCCAAATACGGAATTTTGCATTTTGTGCAAACAAACCATAGACCTCCATGGTTTTCCAGCACCTGAGGTCTCTACCCGGGGATGTGAAGCGCCCGTGCCATGGCATGGGCCAAAGATGATAGGCTGAACCATCAGAAATGGGGACTTGACCCTATAATATAGAGAGAGAGAGCGGGAGATAGGCTGATATATATATATATATAATTCTGCATCGTATTTATAAATATACATATATATATATATATACACATATCTGTGTGTTATGTATATATATATATCTGTGTGTGTAGAGACATATAGATAGATATATATATATATACATACATAAATGGTTGAACCTATCGGCCAAAATTGGCGCGTCAAATACCTACCAAAAATTGTGTGCTTTTTGTAAATCCCCGAAGAATGGTGATAGGCTGACCAAATTTGGCTGTTGGAATTTGATGGAGTTTTGGTTTGTAACCCTAAAATTGGTTCCCATACCTCTCGGATTTCCGATTGGAGTTGATCCACTTGGAAGTAAGAGAGGGCCATCGTTGGAAGGAGCTGATCGTAACCCTCAACCAACAGAAAGGAAAAGCACAGGATTGTCAGGATTGTGAATAATGATGCCATGGTGAGATATAGTTCGTACATGTTGGTACTATTACTATATATATAAGTATATATATATATAAATATACATGTGTGTGGACTGATGCATGGGTAGCCCTCAATAGGTATTTCTGCTGCAAGCTGCGTCGTATGATGTCTCCATCTTCTCTACGACATTTGAGATTGCTTCATCATTCCCAAAAAAGAAACGGGATCAAAAATCAGAACGGTAAATCAGTAAACCATTCCAAACAAGGATCTACAGTAGTGACATTTGGATGCCATAGAAGCACCTTTCAAAACTAGGCATCCCCGCCCTCGCTGACCTCAGGAGGTACTGTTGTAGGTGGGTGTTGACTGTGACTTCCATTAACTATCGACGAACAACCAAATGATCATAGCCTGCTACCGGATGTGATAATTCAGATAACTAATGTTATCTAACATTTTATCACTATTTTCCGTTAAGATAACGAAGAGGCCTTCCAAGCTGTTGAAAATCTGCACTTTCCATGGCACTCCGCGAGGTCCCAGCGTTGGTGACTTCATCTGCCGTTGGACCTGGGAAAGGTGGCAACGACTTGGGTTGGTCCCCAAGTAGTGGTTGGTCAACATAGATGTCCAACAAAAGAAGAGATAAAAGCATCACCATCCAAATATTAAGAAATTGTGTATCTGTATCTGTATTGTATGTGTCTCTCCTTCCGGTGGCAGGAACTGTAAAATTAAAAAACTGTTATAATCATAATGAACAATGATTCTTGCAGCTTTTGGCTGCTCATCAAGCCCTCTGGTCAAGCATCTGTCACAGGATGTTGCTGGCAATGAGGGGATCTGCACCCACCCTACCCTGTACCCTGACTCAGATTTTCCAGCAAGCTCTCTCATTGGCCCCACTCAAAAGGGGGCGAGCAGCAGAACTGTCCTTGTGGGGTTCATGCCCAAGACTACATCTCTCGAAATCTTGAACGTTTCGTTCTCCAATCAATCTGATCTCTTCCAGGGTCCGCCTGCGGAAAAATCTGCAGCACATTAGGGGCCAAGCCACAAGCCACGCTTGCAGCTACCACACCTGGAGTGACCAAAGCTCCCATCACCACTGCCGAGCGCAGCCTTGCTTGTCCCACCGACATGACTGCCGGCATGGCCCCGTGGGTGGCCATGACCACACCTCCCACCGCACCACTGAAAAGCCCAGCAGCACCAAACGACAGCAGGGCCCAGAAGGCCGGAACCATCATCGCTGCCAGCACTGAAAATGACACCACGGGCGCCAGCACCATCGACCCTTCCGTTGCACCCAGGATGGCCCCTGAAGCATTGGCTGCCAACCACCACCACAGGTGCCAGGCGGCCGCCAGCCCCACTCGAGCACCGAAGGCGGCACTGCCCACGGCACTCCCAAGGCCCTGCGGCGCCACCGCCAAAGTGTTGAAGTCGCGCAGCCGCCGCGGCGCCGTGCTGCTGAGCGTCGCGGCACAGGCACCCAGGGCGGATCCGGGCAGAGCAGTGGAAAAACCCAGCTGCACGGATGGAAACGACTGGAACCTGGGCATGTCAAGAGTTTGGTTGCAAAATGTCAGCAATGGCCAGCATCTACCATGTAGAACGGGAGATGTTCAGCACAAATCTAGTGAGTTTCGAAACATCATGAAAAATACCGTTGTTAGTCTAAACATGACTGAGCAGGATGGAACCATACTGCAAGCATAGACCCAATGGGATTCAGCCTTTTGTAGCAACTCCTCTCTTGTCACCGAAAGTTCCAACCTCATCCGGATTCTTGATGATCTATACCCAGAAAGTGTTGAACTACGAAATGGAAGTTTCCTGAAATGAGGGTACCCCAAATCATCCTATAAACATCTATCAACCATCCATCATTAATAGGAGTACCCCTATTTTGGGAAACCCTAAACGAAGACAAGCAACTGCACAAAATGCACCACCTCATCCAACATCAAAGAGAACCACAGCCCAGCGCATGCACCACCGGTGCATGACACAAGGAGTAAGCGCCGCAGTCCACTGCCACGTGCTTTGGAGCATGACATGGCGCGGTGACCAAGGCATGAACCGACAAAGAACTGCCTTCAGCGGCCTTGCTGGCCAGGTTCAATACAAAGCCGGGGCTGAGTTAAGTTTCATTTTTTTGTATTTTTTGTCAACGAATGAGGGTTCAAAGTTCATGCAACAAAAGGGTTTGTCGTAGCGCGGCTCCGACAGATCTACTTCTAGAAGCAACCATGTTGAGGGGCATGTAGCACATGCAACTTTGAGGTGCAATTTTGCAGTCATGTCTGCGCCTTGGTGATGAAGCAGTCATACAATCCCTGCCCAGAAGCACGCTGAAAGACATCTTGAAAATGTTCACCATGTTTAACTACCTTAACTACCTATGTCGGCACGGGATTCATGAACCCCTGGGTTATTTCATTGTGCGAGGCGTCACAAGAGTGACTTATCACTTTTCGGCCAGGTTCATGGCAAGTCTCCTCAAGAAATCCCTTGGATGTTCCCTGCAAATTCCCAAGCAAGGCTCCACCAAAGTTCCAACTACGAGGTTCTCAACCAATTATCCCAGCAAGAGGCCCCAAACAGTTTGGGGGAGTGGGGGGATATAATGTATGATAATGTTGTTGATGATGATGATGATGGTGATGATGTTGATGACGACGATGAGGATGATAATGTTGCGGAGGATGATGTAGAGTGCAGGAGGATGATGTTGAGGATGATGACGTTGAGGATGATGAGGTTGAGGATGATGACGTTGAGAAGATAAGGATGAGGATGAGAGTGCGGAAATTTCGGAAAAGGAGGTGGAGTATGATAACGTGGAGGATGATGATGATGATGGTGATGATGATGATGATGATGTTGCTGTTGAGGATGATATTGTTGAGGAGGGTGATGAAAAGGATGACAATGTTGATGTTGCGGAAGATAAGGTGGAGGTTGAGGATGTTGAGGATGATGAGGCCAACGATGCAGTTGGACATTTCACAAGAGCCACTTCATGCAAAATTTTAGAGGTAAAATGCCGCGCCCAAGCTGGAGCACCCTGATCAAGCACCGGCCTTTACACTTATTGTAAAAACTACTAGAAAATGAAGTTCCCTCAAAATAGGTTCAACAGTTTCTTAAACGGCAGTTCCCTCAAAATGCCCTGAGAAGTTCCATCACATAAATTCTCGAAACGCGCTGATTTTTATCAAGGAAAATTCCGTGAATTTTTTGGGGAAACTACCCAAAAGGTTTATCAAACTCCCCTGCAGTTTCCTGAGCAAAAAATCCGCAGTTCTTGCCACAGCTATCCGCAGTTCTTGCCACAGCTAAGGGCGGTACGACCTGCTGGCCCACCCGCGCGCTCTTGCGGAGCAAAGAAAGATTGGGCCAAATCTGCAAGACCCTGGGTTGGATACCAACTGCTGAAGGTGGTGAGATGTTGATGTCTCCAAATCGGAAAAAACTCGGGACTTGTAAATATTTTTCATACATTAAAGAAAATATGATGTTTTTGAACGTATACATGCATGCATGCATGAGTGCATGTATGTATACATAAATGTTGAATATATGTGTACATGTATGTGGACATATGTGTGCACATATATGTGTACAGTGTACATGTATGTGTACATATATGTGTGCACATGAGCGTGCATATATGTGCACGTATATGTGTTCTTGTATTTGCACATTTATGTGATGTGTGTGTGTGTACATATGTGTGTACATATATGCACATGTGAATGAACATGTATGCATACCATGCATACATGTGTATATATAATCCATAGATCAAAAAATACACAATAACACAAAATAAATGAACAATAATTTAGTACAAAATAAGAGAATATGATATAATAAAATATCATCAAATACAATGAAATCCGCCCGCACCGAAGGTGCTGGGGCGTGATCTTCCGGATGGCACTCGTAAAAACCTCCTGTTTTTGATAGGTCGTGACGCTCGCCTTCAAAAAACACTGTAAAAAACAGTACGGAAGACACCTGTTCGTGAACGCGCCCGTCCAAAATCAGCAAGCGAAAAGTGAAAAAAACCCGTGTTTTTCAACTTTTTGACCTCTTTTTTTTGGTTTGCAACATCTTTTTTTGCGGTTCCGCAGGTGGCCGGGCCCGGAGGCGGATTTTTGAGTTTTTGGACCCGTTTTCGGACTGATTTTCGTCGTTTTGTGATAGCAGAAACACTGGTTTTTACAGTGTTTTTCTGTTTTCTGCATGCTTGACGGCTAGCTCCAAAACTTCCAGAAACCTTGTAAATTACGCTGTTTTATGTTACGGTGTGAATGAAAACATCGTAAATACCAGTGTTTTTTGACGTTGGTTAAAAAAAAACGCTGTAAATTACAGTGTTTTTGGCCACCTGACCCTCAAAAACCATGGCATTTGCAATGGTTTCTGCTTCTCACCGCGCAAAAACACTGTAAATCACAGCAATTTCGCCGTTTTTTCATGTTTTTCGTTATTTTTTGAACTGCATTGGTCCGCTATACATGGCTATCAAATTCTTCGCGTTTTTTTTTCCGACAATCAGTACTTTCGGATGTTTTTGGTCTCAATGGCCGACATCATTGGCAGTTACGAGCGGCTGCCCAACGATGCGGTGCGGGCGGTTGCCGTCGCGAAGCGACGTGAATAATATGAAACAAAATAGAATTTTCAGCAAATATAAAATATATATATAATAAAACATACATGTAGATAGAATAATATCGGAGAATATATCATATCATATCATATCATATCATATCATATCAAATCATATCATATCATATCATCTCTTTTCATATCAAAAACACAAAATGAAAATCAAAAATCAAAATACGCTATTATACTATAGTTTTTAAAATTAGATTAACGTATCATCGAAAAAATGTATAAATTGGAGTAGCAAATTGGTTTGGAGTAGCAAATTGGTGAATGTTGCCTGGGTGGTGCTGCATCGCACTGGCAACAGTGGAGCCAGAGAACGGAAACAGTTGATACCACATGTTTGTTCGAGGTTCCATTTTTAATGCTGGAAGTCGCTTGGAATCAGGCTTCGCATGTGCGGGCCTCCTCCGTTCAAAAAACTACATCCAAGTTCCTTAAATAATAGCAATTGAGATTTTTGTTGTTTGCTGCACGGGTCGGCTAATGGCAGTTGATTTTGCGATTTTGCGGTCTCTTTTTTGGTACCGCCAGACGGTCCCACAAAAATGGCGCCGTGAAAACTCTTTTCTTTTCGTTTTTTCCTAAGCCGTGCGTGTTTAGGTTCATTTTTCGACAATTTTTTCGCATCGGGGCTGAAGAAGCGCAATGTTTTGGTTTGAATTTAAAGTTTCTGGCTTATGGCGACCGGAAGGGCAACTGTGGCCCTGTCCAAAGCGAAAAGCGGTAGCGCGGGGCAATCCCATTTTTGGCAGTGTGGAACCTTGCAAGCTGCTCAAGACACGAAGCTCTTCGCATGACGCAAGTGGATCAAAGTTGGGTTTTGTTTGAGCAGCAAGCTTTCAACGTAACTGGGGAGGACCACTTCTTGGAGTCCAAAAAGCCAATGTGTTTACGGCCACGAAAATGAGATTGCTGCAGTGATTGTTTTTGCCAAAACTGGCGCAGTTTTAACAAACAGCAGCGCTTTTGCAAGTCCAACGGAACGGAAGGATCCCGGGTTGCTGATTGAAGCTCCCCAGCCCCGCGTGGAGCAAAAGAGCATGTTGCCAATCTTTGCCAAAGCACCATGATGTTTGGACTTGTTTGGGTGTTGTTGCCGCCGGCTTTCACAGCATGGCGTGGGTGAGGTGCTGATTCCTCTGCGACATTGCTGGCGGGATGCCTTTTTCTGCGTTTGCCTTGGCAGTGGATCGTTTTGTCACGATTAAGCGTCGCACTCCTCAGTTTTGTTTTGGTCTCTTGATGCGTTGTTTGTTTTTGGGCTCCCCCCGCCCCCCTGGACTCCTAACGCAGCAGCGTTGCAGGTCGGATTCTGTATGTCGTCGGGGTTCAGTGTCATCCGGTTAAAGAATAATAGTATACATTCAAAATGGGATGAGTCCTTTGTTCACATTGGGGGAAGAATTTCGATTTCATGACTCCAGCAGATTCCGTAAGAAGGCTGGAGATGCAAAATTTCGGTTTTACCACAATTTTGTTCAAGTTTTGATATCCTTAGTTGCGGAGTCTTGCCGGGGTCGGGCGGAATCGGTATACCTGCCGAAACCTCATTTGCAATGGGGAAAGAGTTGAAAAAGTTCCAGCTTTGTGACTCCAGACGCCTCCGCAAGATGCGCAAGATGATGTCATTAGATTGTTCGATTTGTTTGATGCCTATTTTTGGGGTTGGAAAAGTATATAGAATTTGGACTCCCGAAGGCGGTCCTCCCCAGTATACGCTGTTACTCTGAGATGATACTGAACTCCGACGACATACAGAATCCGACCTGCAAAGCTGCCGCGTTAGGAGTCCAGGGGGGCGGGGGGAGCCTCAAAACAAACAACGCATCAAGAGACCAAAACAAAACTGAGCAGTGCGACGCCCAATCGTGACAAAACGATCCACTGCCAAGGCAAACGCAGAAAAAGGCATCCCGCCAGCAATGTTGCAGCTAGTTTAAACTGGGAGGGTTTCGATTGGTTTTACACTCGCGTAACTAGTACAGAATTGAACCAAGCTGCAGTAGCAGTATTACGTTCAGCGAAACAGAGTGGCATTTGGAACAGAACATGTTCGGGTGTGTCCCGTGCCTTGCTTCCTTATTCTTTTGTGTTGCGTGGGAGCGAAAAGAAGGAGGCTGACGTTTGCACTTCATAGTCGAGGGTTGTAACAAGTTTGTTTGAGATTCTGAAGCTGCCTTTGGGATTTGCGTTGCGTAGTCACGCCCGCTCTTCGCGTAACTAGTTGACGAGCGTTCGGCCCAGATGTGGGTTTACGCTTTTCACAGTTCCATCCATGTCCATCAGCATAGACACGATGTACTTCCATTGGTGCAGCACCTGATGCATCATCTGAAAAAATCAAAGCTGATTACTTTTGTTGACTGCGATCCCACGTGGGAACTTGTTCTCAAAGCACCTTGAAAATGGTGGTTCCCTGGATTGCAAATGCTGGATTGAAAGGTTGAGATGGGTTCGCAGTTGACTTGACACGCACTTCAAAAAAGTGTTTGTTGAAATTGATCTGGTTGAAGATCGCTGCATCTTCACTAGCATCACAACTGCTGAAAGACCGCCACAGGTGATGGGTTTCAAGTTTTTTGATGAGGACGAAATGCCGTCGCAACACCAATGGCCCTTGAAGATGATACGAGTTGAAATTGATGTTGAACCCCAAGATGCTGATGGCCACAGATCCCTCAAGGACAATTGGTTTTGGTCCCTGGACGTGATGATCAATTGACTGTCAATGGCATTGAAATTTTCAATGCTTCAGCACTGGCAACTTTGAAAGAAACATGTGCATTTTACAATCTTGTTCGGGCAGAGATTCTACGGAACGTTGTTTCAAGCCGTTTTTGGCGTTTCAGAAACGTTTGGAGTTGCAAACAACCCTGGCAGCACGTAAGCCAGAAGCTGCCCTACAACGTGAGCCCAGGCCTCAAAGGCTACCATGTTGACTCATCTGCCTTTTAATGAGTAGTGCCGACACAGTGTGGCACATAGATCTCGTCAAAATCGCCATGTTCGAAATGGTTCAGTCAAGGCTGGAGGCATTTACAGTGCCATTTAACTTTGCAGCCAGTTGGACTTGGTGGTGATGTTCAAGACACTGACACAGTTATTGCGTCGATCCTGGTGGATTTTTCCACAAACTACATTTGATGTGCTCCCAATCAAGGGTAGAATGACTTTTGCAGTGATGGCCAGAAACATTTTGCAGTTCACGCAGGATCTTGGTCATGCAGAATGCAACTCTTTGTGCGACAGTGCACAATTCATACGACAAGTCCTAGAGCGTGCAGTGCGTGGCAGACAACCTATGGGACTTGCAACCAACAACGAAATCCCTGCAGCTTACTCTCATGGAAACAGTTTGTGTGAGAACACAGTGGGGTGTGGACGTGATCGAGCTAGCATTCTGATGCACCACGTTCAAGAAAAGTTTCCAACACAACTCAGTACAAATCATGGTTTGTGGTCATCGGTTTTGCGTCAATCAAGTTGGTTGCTCAACAGATTTGCTGTGGTGCATGGATGTGCCCCTTTGAGAAAGTGTGCCAGAAGGTGTATCAAACCCACACGACAGAGTTTGGTGAACCTCCATTTGCCTACACAATTCTTGCGTTGAAAGTGCCACACACCTAGCTGCCCCAGCATACTGGGCTTCGTGGGCTGACGCCATGCCAGTCCTACAGCAACAAACACCAGCCGTCGCAGAGACCATCCTCCAACTGTTTGCTGACCCCGCACAAGCACCACCCCACATCCAAGCAGCACAAACGGCCCGGCAATCCATCCAAGAACAAGGGTGAGAACCCCCCACTTGGCCACAACTCCGGGAAACACAGCCGCCGCACCCAGCAGCAGAACTTTTCGTGGGGCCGACACAGCCAGGGTGGCAACAACAGGCTGTAACCCCGTTCAACACGGCAGCCCGGGAGGAGCTCTACAACACCTTGGACCCAGCAAGCCAAGCGATGCTTGACTCACAAACGGGACCCATGGCCAGCCGGGCATTCACCACCATTCCGTACACCACCGAGGTCACCTACCCCGACCACATTTTCCGCATCCTCATGCTCCGCCGCCTCCGGCTTCCATTACCTCTTACCGAACGAGTCTGTCGGTGCCGTCGCAATCTTGACCCGCTTGGCGACCACCGCGCAGCCTGCGCCCGGGCAGGGGTCCTACGAAGCAGAGGGGTGCCATTGGAACATGCCGCAGCACGGGTGTGCCGGGAAGCTGGTGCCCGTGTAACGATGCACGCCCGCCTGGCCAACCTCAACATACCAGCAGTTCAGCGCATCGATGACCGCACCATTGAGGTCATCGCAAATGGGTTCCCATTGTGGCACGGGTCCCAGCTCGCCATCGACACCACTCTGGTGTCACCATTGACAGCAGCGGGCGAACCACGCCGGAGGGGTGGACGGTATGCAGCAGCGGCACTGCACACGGCACGACAAAAAAAACAGCGCACATACCCCGAGTTACTGGCCTCCGCCAGGTGCCGGCTGGTGGTCATGGGAATGGAGGTAGGAGGCCGATGGAAGTCAGGAATCGGCCGAATTCCTCCGCCTGCTGGCGCAACACAAAGCCCGATCAGCTCCTGCCCCATTACAACAAGCCACAGTCACTTCGCTCATCAGCCGTTGGTCAGCTTTTCGCCCACGCAGGCATGCACGCCTTCGCGGCTTCTTTGCTCTCGTTGCCGGCGGATGGACTGGCCAACGGCGAGGGGGTTCTGCCACCCCTAGGGCAACTCCTCGCCCAACCAGAAGCCGCCCCCACCAACCCCAGTCGACTTCCAGGGAGGTGAGGGCGCGCAACCTTTGACTTTCCCCCTTGGTTTCTGCCTTTGGATTTCGCTCGTGGACTTTGCCTTTGGACTTCGCTGGTTTAAGCCACCGACATTTTGGGGGACCCGCGGCAGACAGGAAAAAGGTTCGGGAAAAAAAAAGGCAACCCAGAAACGGCCGAGAGTTTTGGTGTTTGGAAAGCGAGGCGCAGCACAGTCATGTTGACCCGCTCCATACGTCGCATAGACATAGATTGGAAGTGTCACTTGGGATTTTATTCGCACTTCAACGCAACGACATGGCAGTTCAAGAGTGGTTTTGGTGGAGGGGTGACTCTTACAACAAAATCTGCTGATGGAAAATCCGCAAATTTTGAACCACATGCAGTTCCAGTTTCGCTTCACCGTTCATGATGCAAACGCAAAAGCAGTCAAGAAGAAAATGTCGGAAAAAAAATCAGAAAAAAGAAAAAACAAAACAAAAGCAGGAGCAAAATGTGATTTCTGGAGTTCAAATGCCAGGTGGGTGGACCGTGACTGCTAGTGGTACAAACCGTGAAGCCATTGCAGAGGATGGTCAAAACGCAGACCTTCTTCCATCGAGGCCTTCCTCCTTGCAGTGCCAGTGCGTACAGTGTGGTTGTTGTCAGTTTTTGATGATGATGTGGTTGATGTTTTTTTCCTGCTATGGAATTTGAACTGGACATGCAACCAGATGTGGGTCAGAGTGCACCTGTGACACCACCTATCACTTCGATGCAGGTGCCTCCAACACCAAGACGTCCTCATACAACACGTGCACATGAGGGTGAGTCCAATGTTGAACAAGAGCCGTAGAAAACCAAGGTGGAACAACAGAAGAAACAGCGTTTGAACCAGATCATGCAGCTCAATGAACCAATGATTCGAATGGTGAAGGTTGGTCCAAATGTGTTTGCAACGTTGGATGACCACACCACAGGTCAATGTGGATGAAGATGTCCCAAGAAGGTTGACCTCTTGGACCAAAGACCACGTCAGCATGACAGATGTGTCAGAGGCATTGTGGTCAGATGCACCTTTGGACAAACCGCCTGCAGGTCCAGAAAGTTGAACGAAGTTGAATTTACCAGTTGGCGGATGAAGTTGAGATTGGCAGGTTGCTTGCGGTGAATGTACTTCAGAAAAGGTTAGAATCTAATGCTCATCATAACACGGTTTGTGTATGAGTGGCGCAAGAAGAGTCGCAAAAGTGGAACTGAGAAGTGGATGGGAGGGAGTTGCTTTGTGGCTCGTGAGTTTCCAAGTGAAAAACACGGTGACACCGATGCTTCAGCTACAGCGTGCCATACAGCCAGTTGGATCCCCTTGATCTACCTCAACTTGTTGGGAGAAGAGCTTGAGGGCCTATGCAACAATGATGCTTACCGGCTTACCAGTGACACTATATCAAAGATGCGCTCCTTCAAGTCCCTCCGAGTCGGATCATTGGTGTGACACTTTACAACACCAAATACTTAGTTTTTCGCAATTTGCTGGGGCAACGCTTAGGTGCGCGTGCCTGGTATTGGCACTTTGGAAACTATGTGTCGGAGACGTTGGATTGCTGTTGGTGCAAGGAACAACCTTCTCCTGGAAGGTGCACAGAGAATGGTGTACACAACGCCTTCATGATACACGTCGACGACCTCTTGTTTTTTTTTTCTCCTGGTTCCTTTTTGCGGCTGCAGGTCTCTCACTGCTGCCCCACCGCGCCGGAATCCAAGATGACGAAATCCAACGAGGAAAATCCAAAAAGGAAAGTCCTTCCATGATTTTTGGATCAACAATTTTTTTCAGCCATGACTTCCAAAATTCAACGTGAACTACAATAAATTGAAAGAGGCTGGCAATAGCATATGTTTCCTCAAAACAACTTGGTCAATCTTTCAAAAGGCTTGATGATTGTGCCTGGCAAAAAAAAAGAACGCGTGTGGTTGCTTGCTTTGAAACGTCATTGACCAGTTCGTGCATAAAAGAGCCCTTGCGATGCGTCCATACAGAATGCTGACAGTTCACAACCTGTGACAGCAGCACATGGCCGTGCACACCGGAGTGTGATTGGTTTGTTGCTTTACTTGGCAAGAGAAAAATTGGCTGTGATGTTTGCAGTGTTCTGGCGTGTCGAAATTTTTACAGATGCAGAGGGGCCAGCGAACAAACAGCATCGAAAACCCACCAGCAGTGCCATTCATTTGTCAATGGAACTGCGTCTTCACGGAGCCAACTTGTTGTTTCTTTGTCCTCAGCTGAAAGTGAACTTCATACAATGGCGTCAGGTTGTTTGGATGGAATCGACATCGAAACATTTTTTTGACTGGCAAGGAAGTTGAACAGTTCCAATGGATTGACAACAGCGCGGCCAGACAGTTGGTTTGGAGATGTTTGATGCATTGAAACGTGAACAGAATCTTTGCCTGCGCGATGGTGAAACAGAGACGCCTCCAAGATTCAAAATTTGATGCTGACAGTTTTGCAAACTACCCGGGATGGTTCCTGCTGAAACAGAAGCACCGTGGAGAAATTGGGAAACAGGACGTTTTTGCTTGTCACTGAAATGGCAGACACAGCGAGACAGCAAGGCCGTCGGAACAGCGCAGACAGGCTCCATGCGGTCGCAGCAATTTACAAAATAAAATTGATGCAGATTTTTTTTCTGGCGAAATGAATTTTCAGAGGCAAGTGCTGAAATGACGCTACGAAGACTGGAAAATCCCAAATGGTGAATCGATGATCAAAGCTCACCGATTCAAGGAGGAGTGCGTGGAATTTTCACTCCTGAACATGAGACAACATGGGATGACTTCCACACATCGAGATGAGTGTATTAAGTTTTCTCACACCTCAGCCAGGCCCCTTTTGGTTAAAAAAATTTGCTGCCCGCTTCGCAGTGAGGGTTCATTTCTTCAGGGTTGTTGAAATTGGATTTATAATTTATTTACACTTGGTTAATTTTTTTTCGGGTTGTTTTAGGACCTATTTACTTAGGGTTGGCTCAAGTTTTTGCAATTTGGTTTAAGGTCTGCTTATGTGTTGTGTATTATCTTAAGTTTTATGCTGTTTATTTAGATTTTGTTTACGATTTATTCAGGGTTGGTTTGGGATTAGCGTTGGTTTTAGGGTTTGTTTATGTTTGACAAAGATTTATTTAGGGTGGTTTAAGATCCATCTAAAATTAGGCTAGGGTTTATGTGGTGTTTGTTTTACGGTTTCATCGTCCTTGTCTTAAGATCTATGTAGGGTTGATTTATTTTTTTTTGGAGTTAACATTTAAAAAACAAAATGTTGAAGGGCCGATTTACATTGAAAATGCATACAACAAAAAATATGCATTTCAAACATTGAGTTTCAAGAACAATAAGTCTCCTCAGTTCGCCTTGTTTGAGCCAAACCGTGTTGAAACAATATAGTAATTTTTGCGCAATGTTTTTCCTGCGCCGGCCGGAATTCATGAACAAATTTTCCAAGTGATTCCAAAACAAAAATAATAAGACCGGAAAAAACACGAATTTCCGCAACAAAACCCAAAGTAAACATCTCCAATTTAATTATTCCAAATCATTTGCAGCTCATAATTGGCACTGGTCAGATCATCTTGCTATGTAATTCCGGCGTCATCGCATCCGCAGCAATCACCAAAGTGCCATCCGCATACACCAATCACATGAAAAAACGGATCACCCCATCTGCCAAGAAAATTTTCATTGGCCTCATGACGCAAAATAATCATCAGCATGGAACAAATGGAGATAACGGACGCCAGAAATTCACAAAACTGTATGTGCAACTCGCTTCGTGCTCTCCGTGCCCCCGGTGCAAAAGTGCACCCCGCATGCGGCGTATAAGGGATCGTGCCAAATTTCATGAATTGGCAGAGGCGAAATGGAAACGAATTATTTGCTTAACCTAACGGAGGAAAATTAATTCTCTATGTTTCTGTGCCCACATTTGTTCTACCAAATTCCACCAAACGGCCTGGAGCAAAGCTGGCATAAGAACAACCATGGCCATTTTTCAAAATTGCACTAAACTTTGATTCATGCCAATTTTGAAGGGATATTTGCATCTGTCCAAACCAAATTGCACGAAACCACCACCTATGTCCAATCAGGGATATCGTTTATGCAATGGGCGTAACGGATTCAACCCAAATCAACGTCCAAATATGGCCCTAGTCATTGGTCGGTGAAAGCGTAACATCGCATTCCTTCAGGTGAACGTTCTGGAAATGATCTACCAAATTTGTGGCGGGTTCATAAGAATCCACAATTTCGTCAACATTATTTTTGAAATGAATTGGTTGGCGCTCCAACACCTCCTTTTTTGTCCGAATTTCATACCGTTCCTTCGTTTGAAAAAAAAATTATCAAACCACACAGTGGGGTCCCGTTTCAGTGAAGGATTCACATATTTTACTGACTCCATTCCGGAAAACAATGGTTTTCTCAATTTGACGTCGATACTCGCATGTTTCAACTCCAAAGTATCATTGCTGATCGAGGGCCTGTGAGCAGCCATCCACGTGATTGGGCCTCAAAAAATTTGATTTGATAACAAGACATTAAAAAAACGCAGGAACCGTGGGAACATGTTGTGATTGCTTTGAACGTAAGGTGCCCAAATCATACCTTAGCAGAGTTTCAATTTTTTCCACAATAGAGTTCATTTTGGGCTGGCCCGCGCATTTCCATACAAAAACGAGCGTGAAAATGATGCCCACGATGATGACCGCGGGGACGGCGACAAGGGTGCGACGACAGCAACAGTAGTCGTAATCGGAAATAAGGTCAACTTAGCACGTTTTTTTTTCGGAAATAAAATGCAATTACTAAACCTTATCCTGAACTAAGGTCTGCTTACTC
Organism: Cladocopium goreaui; assembly: GCA_947184155.2. Lineage (NCBI taxonomy): Eukaryota > Dinophyceae > Suessiales > Symbiodiniaceae > Cladocopium > Cladocopium goreaui. The sequence goes on along the minus strand of CAMXCT020000463.1, from coordinate 23,019 downwards.
CAGATTTGAGTTCCGAACCATCGTCTACTTACTAAACATTCATGCACAATAAAATTGATTCACCAGACCTTACGACGCTGATCGTCACCGTGGTTGTCATTGTTGTAGTCGCCATCATGGTCATCGCTGTCGTCGAAGTTGCATCCAATTTACGACCGCATTTAAAATTTAGTTTGGGAACAAATAATTTGTAAATATTTCAGTTTGGCATTAACTTCAAACTGAGCATGGAGTTGCGCAAACATACATACCTGTTCCACCCCGACTTACAACATAAATTAAAATGGCAAGCGCACATGCTGGGATGAACAGATATGTTACAAAATTATTTTTTCAGATTCGTTTTCGCTTTGTTGGTGTTTCTGTTTAAGGTATTTTTTATGTGCGGTCCTGCAAGCAATCTGTTTTACGAGCCTTACAAAAAAAAATGTAGATGCCTTCCCCGTGAGACATAGAATGGCATAAATGCATATATGTATATGAAAAAAACAACCGAACCAATGACAAACGCACATTCCTGAAACACAACACATGCCCAACATGCTGTTCAAACAGTTTTTCACATACGTTGCACATACGTGTCATGCACGTTTCGCATATATACGGTTATATACGCATCACATGCGTATCATACACGTGCATGTATATGTTGAAACTGCGTTTCAAATGTGTTTGGCCCGCAGTTCATATATGTCTCACACGTAAACGTCCCTACCGTCGGGGTTCGATAGACGGAAGCCTTGAAACGCCAGAAACTGTTCGAGTTTCAGCTGAATCATATCCTTGGTCAATGCTGTGTGGCGTGTTTACTACCAATTTTCGGACAATTTCGGCATGGGAAACAAATAAACCAAACGGTTGAATTCCAAACACTAATGCAAAAAATATGTTGGCAAAGACTCGTCGCAGAATACAGCAACAGGTAATCGTGATGGTTGGCACCGGCAATTTGGAATTTTGCACGTCGAACAAGTATTGTGCCAAAGTGAATAAATTTCGGATACTGAACTTCAATAGATCAATTATCAGATGCTGTGTGGCCCAACGCTCCCCCAAGAATTGGCGCACCATGCTTCCATGAATTCAGAACCATGAACCGGAAACTTGTGAGGAGCGCTGAGCCCTTGTTGATTTTGTTGTCTCCATGTTTTCACAGTGTCGCTTTTTGATTTGAAAACTGGAGTAACCATGGTTTGCTGCTCAGAGCGCCCTTGGTGTCCTTGTGTCACCTCCAGGATCACCAGGAAACCATCGCCAGTCAGAGATGTTGATCCCACGCCCCAATGGCCCCTCCAAGCGAGCGTAACCAAAAAAAAAAGGCAGCTGACATGACCAGTTCGTAGCTTTCGACAATGGTGCGATTTGGGACGTTTGGAAAGAAAGGACTTGAAAACTGCAATCGTTCGGAAATATTTCGGGACTCAAGGCCTGAAATTTTCAAGGGCACATAATTTTACGTAACTGAGTTTCCACTCGGTGGTCGGTGGTAGATGATATACATACATACATACATACATACATACATGCATACATGCATACATGCATACATGCATACATGCATACATGCATACATGCATACATGCATACATGCATACATGCATACATCCATCCATGCATACGTACATACATACATACATACATAACATAACATAACATAACATAACATTACATTACATTACATTACATACCATACCATACATACATACATACATACATACATACATATATACATACATACATACATACATAACATTACATTACATTACATGACATGACATGACATGACATGACATGACATGACATTACATGACATTACATACATACATACATACACTACATACACTACATACACTACATACACTACATACATTCATACATACATTACATTACATACATACACATTCAAAACATAACACAGCATTACATAACATTACATTACATAACATAACATAACCTTACATAACATTACATAACATTACATAACATTGCTCAACATTACATAACGTTACTCAACATTACATAACATTACAGTTCAAGGTGGACATTCATTACATTATGGTTATATCACATACAAGTACATATAACATATAAACCGCAACATGCCAAATATATAATAAAACCTAATATCAAATATTAGGTCTATTTACTCAAAACCATTTTCAACCATTGGTTTGAATCTCCCTTCCATGCATTCACTCGCGCTTTTAATTTATTCCTTTTTTTCATTGCTGGATTGTTTATTGATTCGGCACCAAATGTTTATGGTGAGTTAGATCCATCTGTGTTAATGGATATACAACGCACACCCTATCAGATTTTCTGATAAGGTTGATTGATGATAATATGGAGTAGAATGGAACAAAGCAACAGAAGTAACAAAAGAAAAATGAATCTTTGGGATAGAATAGTTAAAAAAACACGTATCTATCACCAATCCGATCGAAAGCAACGAAATCGAAAACAGAGCCTGGGATGCGCGAGCATGCATTAAGCATCTAAACGCAGTGAAACGAAAAATCTGCCAAGATGTATCCCTGTATATCGGATGCGGTCACGGATGCAATCTGTTAATGCTTGAAGGATCGATAAAGACCACCAGATAGGATTCCGAATCGAATGCTCGGATGCAATTGAGGTCAAACGGATGTGCAGCATAAGGAAGGTATCCCCATGCTCAGATCGAACTGAACCTACGGAAACACTGAAGTGAAACGTAGGATGAGTCTACGACAAATAGGGATGTGGAGGGAGGGGAAAAATTGTTAAAACAGCAACGCAATTGAATAATGCAATGAATGCCACCTTGAGCCAAAATGTTTAGGGGATATTACATATAATGAAGTACCCCACTAAACATAACTGAACTAGTACAGTTAACGTTCAAGGTGGACATTCATTACATTATGGTTATATCACATACAAGTACATATAACATATAAACCGCAACACGCCAAATATATAATAAAACCTAATATTAAATATTAGGTCTATTTACTCAAAACCATTTTCAACCATTGGTTTGAATCTCCCTTCCATGCATTCACTCGCGCTTTTAATTTATTCCTTTTTTTCATTGCTGGATTGTTTATTGATTCGGCACCAAATGTTTATGGTGAGTTAGATCCATCTGTGTTAATGGATATACAACGCACACCCTATTGAAGCTGTTAACACTTGATGGATAAGTCCGCTAAATTATATTCCCCACTTGAAAAATGTGGAATTATCCAGCAATGAAATAGGAATACAGTCGAGGAAATCTACTCATTGGTCAAGTTGGGAACTGCCATCGGATTTGAGTATCGGAAGGAAACAACCGTGGACGGTTTTCCAGGTTCCATAATTGCGACAATGTCAGCGGATATCTGTCGTGCAAAAGAAAATGATGGGGGGTTGGCCAACCCCATCCCATCGGCTCAAAGCGTCTGCGCAATCATTGTCATGGCCTGGAATATGAGAAACGTCGACCTCAATACAAGAACTTGAAATGAGGAGACTGAGTTTTTCCAGAAGCATCGATGTTGAGAAAAGTTTGTTGGAAGTTGCTTCAGCCATGGTGTTATCTGATAAGGTGGGAATCCTTATGGGTATTCTGGAACCAGGGAAAAATTGAATGGTGATATACAGTGCAATTTGCGCAAGAGTTTCCAGGCTGGTGATGTCTTTTTGTAAATTATCGTGGATAGAAATGTTAAGTGATTTAAAATCGTTGTGAGTAATGGGGAGACTAAACCAAGAGCACTGGCCGGAGGGGAAAACAATTGCCCCGCCGATACCGCTTTTGTCACCGGATGCAAATGCGTCAGCTACGCATAATCATGTCGATTGTTGTTTAGGCCATATTGTGCGAACTGGGGGAAGGTTATTTAAACCATGTAACATGCATAGAAATGATCCGTGGGGATGAAGTGGATAATTTTCTTTTTGAGGAATTGGGATCTCGAATGCGAAGCCACACCCGTTTATCGGATAAAGAATGTGCAAACAAGTCAGATTTGATGTCGCACTTGAATCAAGCGTCCTCGAATGGGAATTGCAGTGAATGGTGGCTTTCGCACAAAAAGTAAGTCATCGGAAATGCAAGAACATACATCTTCCCAGCATCCAGCCCCGATACAAGTAATGAAGCCATGTACGCACGTGCGTGTGTGTCCTTTCTCTCTCTGTGGGTTGTACTTTGGCCGCTCCCCCCTCTTTGCTTCCCCCTTGATGGCAGGCTTCATTTCGGTTTGGCGTGTATTGTATTTGCTTTCTCTGTTGCCTGGATACCGAGGTTCCAGCTCTGCACAGTCACCCATTGTTTCACCATGGTTACATTGATCTTATCCGGCAGTGACTAAGGATTTATCCGAGGTGGGACAGCTTTTGCTCACCGTCCCCCCCCCCCTTTTTTTAGGTTGAGTTGATCCCCTGTTGAATTCGTTTGCTTGTTCGTTTGTCTGTGTTGAATTTGTCTGGTGGCTTCCTCTTTGGCTGTATTGGGATGGGCCCTTCTCTCTCTGTGTTTTGTTTCCTGGGTGTCACCTTGAGGGGCGGTAGATTCCCGGTAGAGCCATGGACTAGGCTGCACTGCAGTGAGCTCTACTGGCGCTGTCCAGTTGTGCTTCCTGCAGTTCAGTCTAGAGCGCCCGAGTGCAGCAAAGCCTGCCCACATGTTTTTTTTTTTTTTCCCTCCGGTTTGGCCGTTCGCACTAGGCACGGTCCTTACAATTGAGTAAGCGGTGAAAAGCATTCAGAAAAAGGACACGTGTGGTCCCAAAACGCTGGCAATCATCACATCAACACAAATCAAACAACAAAAACGACCCGCAAATCCCCCAGCCAGATTTGCGTTTCGCCAAAAAGCAAAACAGCGAAGCAACAAAGAACGGGGCCGGGCCCAAACAAAAACCAAACCAAACATTCAGTGATTTGCCAAGGATACAGTGACGTAAGTCACTGTATCATCATCAAAAACATGCAAACTAATTAAGTGCTGCAGAGCGAAAAATATCGTGCACGATCACCCAGAATCTCATCGCCTATAATCCGTGGCTGTCGCTCCAGCTCTCTGATAGGTAAGCAAATCAGGAATAGTTGACAGTACAGCTCGTACCAGTTGCCAGTCTCATTATCACAGTTGGTCATATGATGAGAAGTGAAGTCGGAGTCCAATATCTGTCGTGAGATACTGCCGCAGTGGTGATGTGACTTAATACCCCCCTCGCGGGGGGTAGGGATTGACAGCCTGTAGGTCATGCAGGACCAAATGTGTAATTCACCACAGATGCTGTCAAATCGCAGGAGGCCAAGAGGACCTGAAAAGTTGCCAATGGTAAGCGGTAGCCGCTAAAAAAAAGATTCTCTCCGTATGGTCTTTGCAGATGAATAAAATGCACTCATGCAGAGGGTAGGCTTAAGCAAGAAAGATAGCTGCTAGCGAACTGTACACAATAGTGCCGCTCTCGCATGTCAGTCGTGCTCACGCCACAAACTTGAAGAGGTGACTAGGTTCGCTGTACCAGCACCAGATTGACAAGCAGGATTCACAAGGTGTCATCGTCCCTGCGAAAGAAAACTGCTGCAAAACAGATGTTCCAGAGGTTCGCAGTGCATCTCGCATAGGGCCACTCTCCCCTAGAGTAAGCCAGTAGCAGAATCACAACGTCCCATCAGCGCACCGATCCATGTTGGCAGGCTTTGCTGCACGAGGGCGCTCCAGACTGAACAGCAGGAAGCACCACTGGACAGCGCCAGTAGAGCTCACTGCAGTGCAGCCTGGTCCATGGCTCTACCGGGGATCTACCGCCCCTCCCGGAGAAAACGCAGAAACAAAACAGAAGGAGAAGGGCCCTCCCCAGACAGCCAACGAAAAAGCCACATGACTCAAAAGGCCTAACGCCACAAAAAGACCAAAAAGAGGTAAAACGGAGAGGGGGGGACGGTGACAGAAGTCTGCCCCACCGCAAACGAATTCATAAGAGCTAAAGCTACGACCAATGTAGTATGGTGAAATAACAGAAGGAGTGATGTAGGGCGGTAACCTCAGTATCCAGGCAGCAGGTTAACCAGAAGACACCGCAAACGCCAAAGAGAACCCTGCCATCAGGGGGGGAAGCAAACCACACAAGGGGGAGAGGCCGAGACAAAGCACACACAACAACACCGGCCACACAGAAGGGACGAGGAGAGGAACCAGGAGGCAGCAGAGGACAGAGGGAGAGGGACACACCCGCACTAGAAGGGGTACAAATGTGCCTTAACGGAGTTCAAAGAAGGGGCCACGGATCATACAATGATGAATACCTCAGTGAGGGTGCACACAGCACTCCAACAACACGGGAAACATGGTGTAGAGGGAAAGATCCCCACACAGGGCTAAAGGCCTTTAATGCCATGAGACACAATGAAGAGGAGAAATCAATGCACAACAATCACTCCAAGCACAGAGGCAAGGCAACAAGGCCGTCGCCGGAAGCAACGATACCCCGAGGGAGGGACCAGTAAAACCTGGACCAAGGCGCCAAGGAGGAACATCCGAGGGGGAGTGAGGGTCACGTCAGGCAGGGAACAGTCACCTCAAACAAGAAAAAGACAGAAAGAGGCACCAACAGCTAATGTAGCTCTGCAAATGGTAAAATCTAATGGAGGTGTCAGCTAATTCAAGCACCTTAGTTGGTGGATAGGGGGGGGAATGAGTGGTTCATCAAGACGACATCTGGAGACAACAAACGCATCTTTCCCATCAATGATTGTCAGGCACAGACTGCGAAAAAGCGAGTGCGTGCACTAGGCTTTCATGGCAGAGGCAACCTTAGTACACGCTAAGCTCTCGGCGGGACAGCCCATTGAAAAACCAGGTATTAACGGAGCCATGGGCCCGATCTGTTATGCCTAAGCTGGCACTCGCACACAAAGCCAACTGTGGCTCACAACTGCTGGAGAGATCTGGGTTAGTTGGAGCCAGGCATGTGTCGCATGAGGAACCTAACAATTATAAATGGGGAAGCTGCGTCTCCGGCTGCATACCAGTGCACCTGTCACGTCCTTGGACAGACACACTGGGTATGAACAGCTAACTGAAGTGGATGTGACAAATGAACCTATTGGACACGAAAGTCATCTTTCACCACCATGATTGATGAAACACAAACCAGCTAATGGGTGAAAACCCGGAGTGAAACACAAAAGAGAGAAGAGGAGGGGATAGGGGGGGTGGACACACGGAGGAAAGTGTGACAATAGGGGGTTGAGTTGGGGATCATGTCATACCTCTCGTGAAATGTTCAAGATGGTGTTTTTTGTCTGCTGTAATGGTATCATACCATGCATTGGTGAGCCCAAATGAAACTGGGTTCACTTCTTGCTGGGCAATAGCACGCTGATGAAGCGCTCTGAGCGCCCTTCGATGTTCGTCCAGATCCTCAGGAGGGACCCTCCTGCGGACTCGCCTATCAGGGAAATTTCGTTCCCGCAGGTTGGTTTGCAAGGCATGTTCCGCTATATAAACTGCTGGCTGCTGGAATAAAACTCGCTCCGCGAATCTGTCGAGATGGACTGTCCACTCAGCAAACATATGGTTGTGGGACAGTTGCTTCCTGAGACGCGCCTCTGTTTGATGAAGGCTCCCATTCATATGCCACAATAGTAAAAGACTGTAATTGGAAGGCCAGTCAAGTGGGCACAGTGTGGCTGTTTCTTTCCATTTTTCGGGGGTAAGTCCTTCTGGAGAGGGAATGATCACTTCCAGAGTGGTACGATTCGATCCGAGGGGTTGGAGACCTCGCATCATACATGGTTCAACGAGCCCTGCGGTGTACCCATTGATGAGCTCCTGGAAGCTTCCAGCCATTTGAAAGTCTTCATCCACCCCCAGGTGAAAACCAGGCAGATTTTTAGCAACAAATTTGACTGCTTGGAGCAGCTGTTTTTCTCCTTCCACGGGAGTCTCGTCACAGGAACGTTTCGGGCACGTGAGGTTGATTTCTTGAGGTTTCTGTGCATTCTCAGGAGCATTCTCGAGGAGTTTGGGAGCAATTTTGCTGGCCCAACTAGCCGGAAACCATGCCAAGAGGGCAGAGGCGCCACTCGTAAGGTCCACTAACCCAGTAGTGCGCCGATGCGGTCGATCTGTGACTAGGACTTTCACAGGGCCACTCGGCGCTCGACTCCGATTCACTTCAGAGCTCTCGCGGGCTGAGCCAATGAGTTCAGACAGGATGGGCCGAAACCAGTAAGTGGCATACAAAAGGCATTCAGTTTCTGGAGTCACCATGGATTCAGCCAATCTCATCAACGAGCTCATCGCCTGGGCGAGCTTCTCTGCCAATCGAATTGTGAGAGCCCTAGCTGTTTGATTAAGGACATCCTCCACCTCCTTGGCACCTTGCCCGCGCAACCACAGTTCACCCGCCACACTCAGCAAGACGCGCGCAAACTTTTCTTGGATGGCAATCAACGACAAGGTCAGTCTCGCCTGGAGCCACAGCGGCGGGAGAATGCCAAGGTTTTCTGGTATGCAGAATGGGTTTCCGTCAGGTTGGATATTGTCAATTAACATTGCCAGCTTATCAGCTGCGCTCCAGATCTCGTCCTCCGAGGGATCTTCAGCGGCTTCAGGTATGGGTGGACACCATGAGATGGTAGGATCTTCTGGATCACTTTCTCCGTCGGTAGAGGCTGCTTCTTCATCCGAGGAGGGGTCGCTCACTGTGTCTCTTGCACCCTCCGGGCTTGCTAGTTTCATCGTGCCTGGGTCAAATTGGCGATCTAGTGTGGCCAAAAGCTCCGGTTGCAACCGATGAGCATCAAAATAGTGGATACCAGGGATTACAACTAGCTGTCGATCCTGTATACCAACATGAAAGAAAACCTTGTGACCTCTATGTCGATGAACTAGGGCAGGTGACCCATTGTAAGCTGCACACAGCCAGAGGGGAGATTTGTAACCATCAGCAGCGTAACCATATAAGTATTCACGATCAACTGAGCAGGGGAAAAATCCACTGGTCGTCAACACATGGTCACGCGTGCGGGGTTCTAGCGCTGCAAGGACATTAGGGGGAAGCCGTAGCCTGTCTCTGCATGCCACTACCAGCCGATATCGTCTCCACACTCGTGTGCCATTGGCGGTCACTATCATGGCAATAGCAAGGGGCGGTTTATCTTGGGGAGTGAAGGGTACCGATAATCCCCAGTCCAGTATGGCACATCTGTCGCTAGGGTAGTTTGTAGGGCCATGGTACTGAATATCACGGCCTTTCAGCGTGAAGTACCCGTAATGGTAGACCCCTAGGGTCTGGGCCATTCCAAGCATGCCTGCCATATCAAGAGGCGAGACAATATAGGTATGGTCAATGGCTCTTGTCAGCGCTACAGTTGCTCGTCCATAGCAGTCCTCGCGCTCGTCTGCTGTTGAACCTCTCCGTCCTCCACTGAGAAAACCTACCCCTGTTTGAACAATGACAGCAATGCGTGCTGTCGCTCCTGCTGCAGAGGAGGTGGTGGAAACTCGCAGCCCACCGTACCACTCGGTCTGAAAGCCATGTTGGAGTAGCAACTTATGTACAGCCGTACGGTTGCACAAGACAAGCAGCTGCGAGGTCGCTCCCCGTTGCAAGTTACGATAATATTTCTTCAAGTAGGTACAAAAGGCTACCACATCCTCAACTGCAGACCTAAGATCCTTAGGTGCTTTCCACAATACTGTGCGGAAGCCTCCGACGGCTACAGTGGACTCATGTGGCACGAAATGGCCAATGTAGATGTGGTTGGACTCATGGAGGACTAGCTCCGGATATCGAACTGCAACTATCGCTTGGTAGGTCAGCATTGAAACTCGTGAGCTGTTAGGGAGAATGATGCCCCAGCGGTGAGGACCACAGAGTCCAGCTGCTTCAAGGGTCGTGGTGCTCTCAGGTACGCCAAACTCCTCTGGTGCTGTGGCAATCATCAAGACTGCGAGCACAGCTGCAATGAGGCCGCTGTGTGCATCCAACTGGCACGAAATTCGGCAGTGGAACACCCGCCTGAGGGCAACAGGCAGCTCGTAATCCTGCGGAGTGGATGTCCATGGGCCACTGTGCGGCTTGTTGGCAAGTCTCAGCAGACTGAAGAGCTCTGACTCCGGATCTTGGCTTGCATCAGGCCACAGCTGAGCTACAAGAGCTGCCATTCGTGCTGGTGGAAAATAGTCGCCTGACTTATCAAGTGCGCGAAGCCCCAATGGCCGTTGCAACAGTTTACGTCGATTGACTGCCGCTGCTCGGCCTTTGGACAGCCCTCCTGGAGTTTGCCTGTGGTCTCCAATGAAGACAGTCAGCATTGGCTGTTGTATGGCAGCAAGAGCTGCAATCTCATGGTAATTGCCATACTGTTGACTTTCGTCCATGAAGGCAAGCCAGGTGCGAGAAATCCAATGGCCAAAAGTGGAGTAGCGCCGCTTGGTACCTTTGGGCTCCCGGTGCAGGGCCACGCCAAAAAGGCGAAAACCACGCAGAAGCATGGCCCCCCGCAAGCACCAGGCGCACCCTGGGGCGGTACCCTTTCCACACCATGCGCCGATGGCCAACCCAGGACAGGTGGATCCACTCACCGGGTGACAAGGAGACTGTGACCATTCATTTCCCGAGGAGATCCACTCACCGAGTGACGTGGAAACCGTGCGGACACGGAGACCATTCATTTCACCCAAGATGATCACTCCTCAAGGGACGTGGAACACAGAAACCAAATGTCACCACACAAGATGATCACCACCACACCCAAGTAAAGCCAACGCATGATGCCCCCATAGGTTCCCGGACTCCAGCAGATACCGGAGAAGACAATCCAAGAAAGGAGTGGAAAGTCTTAGTCACCTTTTCAGTGACCCCAGTCCCTATGGAGCACAGCTCGGACCTTAGAGCCAAAAACAAGGTCCTTACTGTGGCCAGACTGTACATTGAGCCCACTCTCCCCGAAGGATGAGAGTGAACCGGTCGGTGACCCAGTCGTTAGCGATCCCATGTATCCCAGGGGGATACACCTGTCTCGCGACAGGCCCCTAACACTGTTAGGGAGGAACCGACGGTCTTGTCCACTGCGAGCTTAGCTACCCAACGGTGAATATTGACCGTTAGCCAACAGGTTGCCCCGTTGACCCCTCCTCGAGACAAGTCCCCAAGTCTCTAAGAGGTTCACCGACCTTGCCTGTTCCCCCGTGTCATCATTGGGTGTTGCTACCCTAGACACAAGGTAAGGTGAGACCCGTCGGTCCCGTACCACGTGTGTACCGATCGGTCCGGGAGAACCCCGAGATACCGCACGATCACACAAGGATGTGCGCAAACACAAACGAGGGTGTGACATGAGGAGCAACCCAACATGTCAACACACGCCGACTAGGGGGTACCAAGGTACCGTGTTAATTCACGGTTCGTTAGGGACGGGGGCCTTCAGCAACTCCCCTGCGCTATAGAAAAGTTTAACGTCCCCCCGGACCCTCTCGGGTCCACCTCCCCCTGTTGACGACATGGTATTGGTGACCCCATCCCCCTACCCATCGCCATTTCCGCCGTAGCTGAGCCACCTGTTGCGATAAGGATATTCTTATGTGAGATGATTCGATTGCGGTCACTACATCGGACGTCAATTTTGGAGGCGTAAGCCTCTCCTTTACCCTCCTCCATGCGTCCAATTAGCCTGCCGAAATTCTCGATTGTCGGGGGCGCAAGGTCACTCACTTGATCCGCCAGAGCTTTGGCAGCTACATTCTCTTTAGTGTAGACGATTGCAACAAAATCATTTAGTTCGCAGCTTAAGGCAATGAGCAGGACCGCCAGGGACCGCGTTTTGCCAGCACCAAAGACCCCGGCAATACATAAGTCAGATCTTCCAGTCATAATGGCCAGCAAGAGTGCAATTGAGACTGTCAAGACATGTCCATCACCGTGTGCTGCTAGGGGAAGGAGATGTTCACGATAGTAGCTGTCATGGGCCCCATCCATCAAGATCGCGGCTGGTGTCAAAAAGCGGCACAGAATTCTGACTAACGCATCAGTCAGTTGCATTTTGCGCTCGCTAGCCATCCGGCGAACAGGTATATGCGGCTGCACGATGCCCATTGCCAATGGTAGGCGCGACTGGTTGGCTTGTGCAAACACTAAGAGTTCATGGCGGCTGCGTGTGTCTCCTAGAAAGGCCAGCTCTTCCCAAACGACAGCCATGGACGGGTGGTCTTCAATGGGTTTCAGCCAGTCCTGTGCAGGATCAAAATAACTCATTGTTTTAAGATGCTGGTCCAAAAGTCGCCCACAAAAGGTCCGAGCAATAATAGGCAGAGAGACAATAACAAGCTCCAGCAACTTTGGGGCAATGCGCTTGAGCGCTCTTTGAACAGGGTTTTTGCTAGTTCCGCTCGACATCACCTTCTCATGTACCAGTGCTATGACACAACGCTGCTGATTGTCTGGCAACTGGAATATACCCAGTAGGGCTCTGCCTGCCATCACGTTCGCTTCCAAGTTGCCCAGGTTCCCAGCTTCACAGAGAGCACGCGGCGACAGCGCTGGCACGTCGGAAGGTGCACTAAATAACAGGAGTGGGGCACCATCAGTATGTAGGTGGATGACATGAAATCCGGCATACGCCTCATATTGATAGGTAACCTGAAGCCGTGTTCCAGTCTGTCCTCGCTTCTTCTGCTGAGCAAGTTCTACACTGACCCAAGGCTGGAGATGTTGGAGTTGTCGTCCCGCATGATAAGCGTCTAATTGCGGCAACACCATGTCCAGGAGGAAAATGAGGGTGCGTAAGGAAAAACCACGCAGGAATTCCGCCAGTAGGTTGCGAACTAGCACACCTCCCTCAGCATGGGACCCTCCCGGTGTGGGAATCATCGCAATCAGAGCTGCTTGCAGGTCAGCTTCCGTTTCAGGCTGGCCATCCCGGATATCCCGTCCGTCAATGGGCACTGTGTGCAGTTCAGTGTTCCCTTCTCCAGCTGCTTCTAACAGAGAACTTAGAGTTGTCTTGAGGTGTTCCGGAAGGTCAAAACTAACCCATGAAAGTACACGCAGCAAACCCTCACAACGTACCCCATGGGGAATGACTTGCGGGGTAGTGATTTGTAGTCTTTGGATTTCATGAACCCCTTCGTCAAGATCAATGAAGAGCAAATGGCCATAGGAGTGTTTAGCACGTCCACTCCAAGTGGGGTGCCCTTCTATCAGGACAATCTGATAGTTGAATTCTGTCAGAGAGTCAGGTTTCCACACGCAAAGCCGGTCCTCCAGGCAGTGCACCAGTGTGACTGTGCGCTCGCCAGTGGCAAGTCGCAGCATCTCTGGGGGGCGTCGCAATCGCAGCAACTTTGGTGAGGCCAGGGAACACAGCAAACGCACTCAGGATCTCGTGGACAGCAAGGCCTGTGTAGGACCCAGCCGAGAAACCATGCACGTTGACATCCCTGCCACCGCTTGTAGCCGCTGTGGGGACTAGCTGTGGAAAACATGACTTCAGAAATAAATGTTTGCCTTGCGGATGGTAGCAACGAAAGATTTGCATGATTGCTGTTGTCCAGGTCGGGTGTGGTGGCCTGGCATGGGCTGGCCTGATATTCGCAGCCTCAATTAGGCGAATCGCTCGCGTGAGCAGCAGCTGTTGATCCGCGAACTGTTCAGGGAGAAAATCTCGCCACGCTGTCCATCCTTCTGCCGTGGAGAGTAGCTGATAGATCACATACTCATGCACAGTTTTGGTAAGGCCAAGCTGGGTGATATGGTCTTCCCAGTTATCAGTCATCGCAAGCGATGGGCCATACACCTTGGTTTGCGCAAGATTTTGCAGAAAAATATCATATTCATGCTCGCCACTAAGTAGGCCACCCCCTAGTCCACTGCAATGCACTTCAAGGGGTCGGTCTTGCATCGGGGCGTCATCTTGCCAGACGTCAGCGAGGGAAAATATCCAGGAGGCCCACTCTGCAGAGCCTGTGAGGGCTACGGGCAGCGCATCTGCGAGTTGCCCCCCAATGTAGTGTTGTTTGGACACTACCCCAATATCTATGGCCTGCTCGTTGACGCTGACTTCCCACTTAGCCATCTCTCTGAAGGGAAACGGAAGACCAAACGCGAGGGGAGTTGCCTGCTGTAGCGATGTACATGAAGGTGCAGATTGTTCCTTCCGGTGCCACAGGCCACACAACAATGTGAGTTGAGCTTGGGAGAGGGGAACAGGAGGCACTTTGGCATGCAGTCTCAGACCAACCACTGGAAGGAAATTGGGATGCAACCATTGGGGCTTCCATTCTTGTGTCCCAAAGAGAGCCGCAGCCAGCGGCAACCAGCCAAATTGGGCCAGCTCAGCGAGACTGCTGGGCATTCTTTTCTTGGCATTGGTGCCAAACCCATGCAGGATAACAGGCCGCATGTAATGTGGCTCAATCGTCATGGCTTGGTACATCTTGTCTCCAGGTAATACTCGTACGCTGACTTCACCCGGCAACAGGCTCAGGGTCGGAAGAGCTCCTTGCTCATATGCAGGCCGGGCCCATTTGTGGAAGTTGGGTTGTCTGCCTTGGTAGCCATCAAGGATTCTCCGTAGATGACCGTGGCGCGGCCAGACTCCAGAGGCTGGGACCGGAAAAGTGACTAAGCCCGACCACTGGCCCAACACACTCCACGCATGGCACCAATCTGCAGTGACCCGGGTGGACGTGCCAAGCAGAGGAGAGCCAAGTAATCCACTAGCGACTGCTTGCTCAACGTCAACAGGTGGATATGTAGTAGCAAGATAGGCTTCAACATGTCTATGATAGGCACGGGTAATATCATGGGCTATTTCATCAGGATCAGTATCCGAGTCCTCCAATACAGTGATGGGCACAGGGCTCTCATGACCTGACGCTAATACAATGACCAGGCCCGCATTAATTTCAGTGAATGCCTCGCTCACTAAGATGACTCCCTTGGGCCGACACTCAGCGGCAGTGTCATCCTCGGCTGCTTTGTCCTTCCGGGCAGGTTTGGTTGACCCAGCCGGTGAAGAGACATCGCTGCTGGACGACGCCCGACGAGACATGCGGGGACTCGGGTCTGGGGAACCACCGTAGTCAACCTCATCTGCCAGATCGACACCATAGGTAAGTGGCGGAGCTCGTAGCGGGTCAGCTGCTCGGACTGCAATATGGTCAGCACTATGTGATCTGGACAGTTTCGATGGTGGGCCAGGTTGCTGCATATCCCTGCCCGTGTCCACAGAGCGCGCACGTTTGTGCGATGATGCAATGGGACTTGGCAGCTTGCTTTTTGCAACTTTGCTTGGCGTAGCTGGGAGGGTTGGGTCAGTGCTTGCTAGCCAAAGTTCTCGTATCTCAAAGAGGGTCACCGGCACACAATCGCTGTCAATCAGTGCAAAGTTGATAGTCGGAAAGAGGAACACACATGCATCAAGGATGTATGTCCCAGCCCATGTCGGGTGTACCTTGTGAAGACCAGTGTCAGCCGAAATGTGGACAAAGACAACTGTAGTGAGTTCGCCATATGGACCGACATATCGTAGCCGTTCTTTCCACCAAGCAGCGACCATTGGCCAATGGCTGAGCCCAGGCACAGCCTTGACCTTGTCGGATTGCAGATCCCGATTGTCCGTCACCAGATATACCGTGTGGTAGGGCAGAAATGCTGAGCTCTGACTAACCAACCATCGGTACAACTTGTGCCAATCAGGTCCAGGTAAGGTTTCACGCCCGTCGACCGTGGCAATTTCATAGTCATGCCGATCCGGTGCAGCTGTCTTCTTGTGGGGGTCTCCGAATCGCCAGTGCTGCTCAATCGATACATTTAGCCCGTATTCCGTCGAAATGCTTTTGTGCTGTTCAATTGCGTAGAGCAAGTCAAAGAAACTAATATTAGGGTTCTTTTCATGCCAAGACTTCGCCACCTGTTCTCTGGAGAGCAGAGACATCTCACTGTGAATTCCTGGGCTACTGATTTGGCAGTGGAATTAAAGAGAGGGGGAGGGATGGAGGTGTTGAGAATCCTGACACGTCCTTGGTCAGAAGACTCAAGCACACCAAGTGAAAAACAAGGAAAACCGACAGGGAGGAACAAAAGAAGGACAAACAAAGCAGGCAGCAAAGGAAAAGGGGCAACAGCACAACAACGACGAACGAAACAAACAGGGGGGAAGAGGGGGGGCCAGTGTTGAAAAACCTGACACGTCTTTGGCCAGGCAGTTCAAACACCCAGAGCACCAACAAAAAGGATCAAATCAAATAGTCAGGACAAAGAGCCTAGGAAGCAATGGCTACGCGAGGCAGAGCAGGCGTAGTGAGCGAAAGAGGTGAATCAGGAGGAGGGAGCAGGAAGAAGAAGCTGGAAGCCCTGACAAGTCTTTAGTCAGAGAATCCAGGCACGAAGAGAGAAAAAAGAAGAAAGGGAGAAGAGATGAAAGGAGGCGCTGATAACCCTGGCACGTCTTTGGCCAGAGAAACCAGACGTTAAATGGCAGGAAACGAAAAGCAGGAAGAAGTGGAATGAGCAATGCTGAGTACAATGGAATGTGGTCACAATGCACGAGAGATCAATGTGTACTTTGTGGAGTGAAGAGGAAACTATAGCAATCCCTTTCGCCCAATAATCAGGAAGCTGGCAATTTCTATCCCGTAACGTATTGAGGAAGAACTGTAGGGCCCTTTCCTAAAACTGAGCTAAGGTAGCAAGACTGTCTACGACTGTCTCTTGAGCCGATGGGATCGCAGGGAGCAGCATCTCTCTGTGACAGAGCACACGGTGCTAGTACATTACACATATCATGATGCAAATGGAAAATGATGATGTGTACATTCTTTCGTGTGGATTAAGATAACAGGCAGGCCGGAATTCCTTTTTGTCTGATGCTCACATCCTACCGGGCAGATATTCAACTGGAGCTCACTATTAGTCGACTTGGTGTAGGAAAGTTTCTCCCTGGTTGAGCTCCGGGGGTGTCTGCAGCTCAGGGCGTAGTTGCACTGGTAAAGACAGGCCGTCGAGTATTTTGCGCCATCGATATGTGGTGAAATTCGTCTGTCGTGACTGTTGGTCACTGATGTGGTGGTACTTCCACACTATTTGTTTCATGATAGCGGTGGCCCTATCTGTCAAAGCAGTGAGTTTGATTCGCACCTGAGAAGGCTGTTCACTTCTCACCACATCGGAGGGGCTACTGGCACGCTGTAACATGTCAATGACTGTGTCATCGTTGCTCTGCTCCGCAGCAGCTTGTACGGCGTTGAAAACTTCTTTACGGGCAGGGTAACCATACCATTCCAGGGAATGGCAGAGCACTGAGGCAATCGTGATCTCCTGCCACGGGTCCGCTTGTGCGTCTAGGAGCAGCTGTACATTAGTCCTATGTCGATGGAGGACAGCAAGAAAAAGTGGGGGGAGCGCTCCTTTCACGGGAATCACCGAGGCACCAGCTTCAAGCAAAATTTGCACATGCTGCGAGCTGCCCAACTCAACTGCTAACTCCAACATGGTGGTAGGTTTTGTTTTGGGCGGAATGATATTGGGGTCAGCATGGGCTTGTAGCAGTAGGTAAGTTAGTGTGGCTCCATGTCGAGGGAAACAGTGGCCAGCAGTAGGCTGGTGAGCATATGGATCGGCAGAATGGTCTCGAAGGATAGCTGAAGCTATTAAAGTGCTAATATGCATTTCCTCCGTCGTCATGTCTATAAGGCCTACGCCCTTACCAAGGAGATAGCTTACATCAATCACATCCTTGTGACAAATGGCAGTGAGCAGGTCGCGGTATTGCTGCGCCGACGGGACTTGTAACAACTGCACTATATAGCAGAATGTTGTCTCATTCGCATCTGTGTCGAACTGAACAGCCCTCAAAGGCGATTGGATTACTGACGAGCTGGCTGCATATAGGACAATTTGAAAAGGTGAGTCCAACTCGAGCACCTTAGCCGTCTGTTTCATAATATCCCATCCGAGGGTTGTCCGTTCCACGACGTCCATCGTCAGGGCTGCTTCCCCACGGATTCCATGGCAGACACGGAGTCGCATGCTTACCCCTGGAAATAAGTAAGCGGAGGCAACCCTGACAGTCTTTAGCCAGAGAGGCCACGCTCTTATATTTGTAACCGCGAAGTTTAAAGATGCCTGAGTAGGGTGCAGAGGGGTGTATAAGGAAATGTAAAAAGGATAGCAACATGTCAGACCATCTGAATTTGAGCCGGTATTGCTTAGCAGATTACGAGAAACAATTCTCAAGGGCATGCAAGCTGAAACAAAGAAAACAGAATAGCCAGTCAGAAGCAAACGGCCCGTGCTGTATAGCATGTCTAGGATCCCATAGGTCGAAATATCGATCTAGTGGGTATGTGACTAGACTTGTATCAGGAGAGCCTCGGTGAGGGTCAGGAATCCGATACTGTTATTTGAACCAAATAATGCTGCGGGCCTTCATTCAAGCAGCGTGACAAGGGGTCCCATGCAAAACAAAAAGCTCCTCTACTCAACTTCAACTTTTCTGTTGGCAAAGTTAGCAACTAGTGCACTTGCCCTTTTTTCATGTCCTGCATCCTCAGAAGAGGAAAAAGCCACAGTCTTCGCTGCAGTTCCTTCGGACTATAGTCAGCATGCAGATATCAAAGGTCTAATGTCACTCAGGTTTGACTTCCCTCTGTAGCTGGATCTGTGCACGATTCTGTCGGAGCAGCTGAAACAGCTTGAACCAACTCTTCTTCTTTAGCAGTGGCTTGTTCATGCTCGATCTGTACCAAATTGCCCACAACTTCTTCCATTTGAGTGGCTGCCTCTATTACGAAGGTTAATAGAGTGCGTGCATACGCCAGCTGTTTAGCGGCCCGGGCCCGACCCTCTGTTGCAGGTCCTAGCGGCGGTACCTCACCATGCCGCCACATTGTGACTTTGCTTGTTGTATGAACTGGCATGGAGGGTGATTGCGGTTCCGATCGACCAGCAAAGGTCGCATTGAGTTTCTGCAAGTCGCGTACACTGTAATTCCCAGTCGGGTCGAGCTGTTGGGTACTTGTCTGTCCCGTGGGGTCTGTGTACTTTCTTTTACCATGCAAGTTCTCCTCTCTTCGCGGCATAGACTTTATGGCACTTTTGTGTTCAAAGCCAGTCTTGAAAGTTTCGTGAGCTGCTGAACTACAGCGGGATTCTCTGTTCAGGGCAATCAGTTTGTCCATCACCTTGCCTGAGCT
Organism: Cladocopium goreaui; assembly: GCA_947184155.2. Lineage (NCBI taxonomy): Eukaryota > Dinophyceae > Suessiales > Symbiodiniaceae > Cladocopium > Cladocopium goreaui. Next base: position 3,836 of record CAMXCT020000463.1, on the reverse strand, counting down.
ATTGGTCATTTCGGTGAAGGGCCAGCAGGGCGTGCGATTCGCCAGGATATTGTGCTCATGCATCCGGTCAACATAGAAATGATTCAATTTCTCATTGTGTCGGTGGTTCGTGATGACAGCAAATCTTCTGGGACTGACCCAGACCCATAAATCCTCCTGAAAGGACTCTGTGGCGTAGAAGGGCCAGATCTGCCGGCCTCCCATTTCCACAAAAGAGAAATTGGTATAGACGTCATCACTGGCTTCGGTATCTATATGACAAAAGTCATGTGACAGCTTGGCGGAACTGGACCCAGGATAAGTCCAGTCCAATGGGCTCTTCATGTCATCATTGAGAATAATGTTCCAACATTCGCCATTGATGCACATTCTATATTCGTAGAAAGACCATGCATGGAGCTGCTTGGCGTGCTCATAGCAGCCCTGCTGCCGATAGACCTGGATGCCGTCGTATTCCATAATGTAGGACTCTTTGTATTCAAGTCGCTGGTGTTCACTGTGAGCCTCCGTATCATTACTGCCACCAGCTGGTCCCGCTTGGTCAGGCCCAGTCAGTGGGCCTGCTTTTAGCGTGACCTTGTCACCGATCCACTGCGCCATGACTGCCGCCCAAGGTTGAAAAGGGGTATGGCAGAAGCAGGAGCGGTGTACAGGAAGAGAGAGGAGAGGAAGCAATCACAGGCGAGTGAGAGGGACAGACCAAAAGGTAGACACGAGAGGCCAACAATTAGGGACAGCAGCGGCGGTAGCAATAGGGGGCAGCCAAAGAGAGGGGAAGAAGATGACGGCAAAAGAGAGGGAAGGCAAAATAGAGAAAGGGTACTCCCCTGACACGTCCTTGGTCAGAGGAGTGGGAGCCCTGTACGTGGGACGGTAATTTGAGCCACAGGTGTGCGATATGGTACATTCCAACTGATGCCGTATCTCTACCTGTAGACATGGAGCAAGGTGGGCACGTGTACTCATGAATGCACATGCTGATCATGCAAGCTGCCGAGGCGGAAAGGCAACTCCTTTTTCCAGGAATTTCTGAGATGACGATATCACACCGAAGGATGGTAAGTATAGTCCCTGCTTCACGCCAGTTGATTCATCAAAAGGAAGCTAGACTGTGAGTAAGTTCAGTGTAACTGTGTTGTACAAAAGCTGTGGCTATGTACATTGTAGATGAATCTGTGAGGCCTATTCCTTCACGGGACAGCTGTTCAAGCAGCCCATCATCAAGGCGGTCCACCGTCTCTTCCTTGATCGAAAAAACGCAAGGAGTCCGATGTATGAGCCCATTGGATATGAGAAGATAGTCTTGAATTTGTTGCTCTTCAATTCGGATTACTGCGTGTGTAGCAGTGTGTGCGATCCAAGTCTCAGCATCAGGCATTCGTAGGTGCAAAATTAACAGTTCGATGTTGCCTCCTATCACTGCAGACGGAGGTCTTGCTTCGAGCGAGGTTGCTCCGATAACTCAATCCACAACGTCTAAGTGCTTCATTCCGTCACCATGGCAATTCCGTATGCGCTGTCTGACTAGGTCTCCATGTCTAGAGTAATTGTTTGGAAACAGCTAGTGATCTCCACAGCTAAATACTAGGTAGTATTCGTTGAATTTGTGTTGTGGGGTATCAACTCTTGAGCAAACGATGGCTCACGTAGATAATGGGTGGAACAGTACCCATGCAAAATGCACCGAATTGTTATGCGGCAACTCTAAAATTCCAGCCATTTCAATTTTTGTTATAGGAGGACGAGCTCTGGCGCACTCAACTCTCTGTCGGGACTGCGGATAGCCGCAGTGGGCGGGTCCTGCACAAGAAGACTAAATCTTATGGCGGGAGCCATCATTCTGGCCACTTCCGCTAGGAGTGTGTTCGGTTGGAGTCTTTGCATTGTTGAATTAGTTCCAACTGCTGTGGTGGTCCAGATGCGGAGGTTCGGTGGCACCCCTGACCTTAATAGCATGAAAGCAACTTCCACTACTGTATCAACTGCTTGCCGCATGGTTCTGCGGTCCAGAAATCCGCCCAGGGTAGCGGTGATATGTATTGTCTGAATGATTAACCGAAAGGGTCGGGCATCTATTGGCACTGGGGAAAGTCCCGCCTGATCGGTCATGCCTCCATCAGCAGCTGTGACTAAGTATAGGTGGTTGACCCACACACCTCGTGTGGACGGGCGACTAAAACCTGCCACTCGTACTATGTCCTCGTAAGATGCTGCTAGTGCCGTCAAGAGATGCTGTGTGATGCGCTGTCCATCCACTTCAACTTGCTGGAGGTCAGCTTCTAATGTGTTATATATCAACTGCAGGCCATGCGCTTCTTCTGGAAAGAAGGTGACACATCCACTCTGCACTAGCCGTACTGTGCGCCTGAGGTCTCGTACAGCCACCATAAGGTCTTGCGCTGCTTCCAAGCTATATAGGATCATCTTTACTGGCATAGGGAACTGGTGTTCTTCTCCACGGAGTCGCACATAATCCATGGCAGTACAGGTAAAGCGAGAGGAGGCCCACTACACACAAACATTACTGTCTTGCATTAGTCGTGAGAGTAAGAGTGAGATGGCAGTTAGCTGATGTTGTTGTCAGTCAGTTGCAATCCCGACACGTCCTTGGTCGGAAAGGCAACGTGACCTACATGGTTACTTTATTTATGGCAGACATGCTGAATATTGGATCTTGTCGGTCATGCCTCAGTGATAACAATCTCTCTTAGGGTATCTCAGCCATTCGGATGGAGGAATATTAGTTATGTGTAAATCCCGTAATCACTGAAGTAACCCCATGTAATCTTCACACTTTTTGACTTGTGGAAGAGACTAGGACAGCAAGCAAGTAGCCAATTGTGCATGAGTTGATACCACTGAATAAGGATAGACAAGTTAAATGCGGGTTGGGGTCCGTCCTTGAGCCCTTCGTGAACAGTCATGATGTGCACAAACACAGGGCTGTCATATAACCCGCTAATAGGTGTGTAGGGGCTGTCGCTTGTTAAGAATACCAGCTTAGGAGGGATGAAGAAACTGTGAGCAAACACACGCGCATGTTCACAATGCAATCACAACCAAAAAAGTCACAAGGATGAAAGTGCCCCTACAAAGTGAGCATGTGGTGCAGTTCCCTTAAAGGTTATTTGCGTGATCAGCGAGAAAAACCACCGGACGGGCTGACCCCTGAGTTCCTCTTTTGGATTTGCTGGCAATCAACTTCACAGGACTTCTGCTAAATCATTGGGCCTCAAAGGTCGGTGAAGATGGTTGCATAAGTTTCACTGAGGGCATACCAATTTTGCTGTAGTCGGTAAAGTGCTCGGTTGGCTTCTTGGACAAGGTTATTATGTTGCATTTGCAGCACTTGTATACTTTCACTGAGTTGGAAGATCCTATCCGCTTCATCTGCATGATTAGGAAACTGGCCTGCTATCGCAGCTTGGCACTCTTGCGAGAGCCGGAAGTCAAAGCACGGTCGATCATCTTCATGGACAGCACTGTTGATTCGTGATTGCTCACTCAGTGCAATTCCTTCTGGGGTTGGCTGCAGTGCTTCAATGCGATTACCTAAGATATTGTAAGCATGCATAATTTCTGCAATAACAGCACATTGTTGGGCATTTTTTGCAACTATTGCAAAACGTCTGGAGTTGGCCCAGCATGCATATCCGTTGTGTCGCACCTCTGCAGCGAAGGGATAGAAACCACCATATCCTGTGATATTCAACCAAGCCTGCAGGTAAATCTCGTCACACTCTCGAGGAATGACCTTATGGAATCCATGGGGCAATGTAGCCCCCATCATTACTGTCGTCTCCTCCGGAAGCCATGACTCATCTTCAGCCCATAGG
>CAMXCT020000462.1:170000-248645 GCA_947184155.2 Cladocopium goreaui | reverse complement strand
TATAAGCTAAAATCTATGCAGCACACATTCGACCCAGTCACCCTTCCAAACAATGTCATCCTCACATAGTTCCACAAGCGCCTTACTATTCAGAAGCACGACAAACCAAACATCCCCCATGAACAAAACCATCGATGCCCACTGCACACATGTACACTAGTGTATTCATGCAAGGGGCTGATGCCCCAATTTCTGGAGCCAAACCCAAATCCATTATATGGAGGTAGTCCAGTCCCAGGATGCTGATATCCCATCCGGGCATTCGACACCAGGCATTGTTGCGACAGCCATGGACAATGAATTCCTCGGTTGATACCTGAGTGCAGGCAATAGGGAACCCCACTAGCACAAACATACAAACACCCCAGAGTCAGGTTCAAATTCAAACGCCAAAACATGGAAAAAGAACATCGGAAACAATCACAAGCAAGAAACAATGGTCGACCGATGTGGGGCATGTGGACCATGCAGTGTGTAAGCCATACTTCCAGATTTTGTAGCATGACACAGCCAACACACCCTTTCGCTCACCCAACTGTTGTGAGTGTGGTAAGCTCGCTGCATATACTTGGCATCACCTTTGTGCAGTACCAACACACCTCGATAGTTTTCTGCTATGGGTTGGCCAGCTTTCCCCTCACGGCATTTCAACGGTCGGCCCCATGGGTCATTGGCGAACCATTTGCCCTCAGCTAGCTCTGTGAGACTCCAGGAAACCCATGTGTCCAAAGTGTCCCACGTCTCATCAACACAGTGCTGGTTGTCAGTCACATACACCAGCATACGTGCATCCCAAGGAGACATCTGGCCCACTGTAACAGATGACATAGTCATCACACAAAACGAACGTCGTCGGTGTGAGTCTGCGTCATCAGCGTGGATGACAAGCCCTATGGTTTTCGTGAGGTCAACGTCCTCAGGTACTGTTGCAAATACATTTGACCTAGCGCTAGCATTTATTGATGAAAAAACTGCAACAACTGATACGCAGCCAAAATTCTTCTCGTGAGAGGACAGGATGATTTCGGAAAAATCGAGTATCCCGATTTCGTTCCCAGAATTGCTCCAGCTCCTGTGACCGTCCCAAGAATAACATAACAAAATAAGTCAACACATGCCATATGGTAAGCACATGTGCATAGCATGCATGAATATGTGTGGCATGTTGAAGCCAAGCTACTCCCTGCTCACCCAAGAATCTCTTCTGGAAGATCTTCTTGTCATATGCATATAGTGATGCAAACCTTTGGGCAGTGAGGGGGAGTTCCCAAATGAGTTGTTTGACCATAGCCAAGAAGCATCTCAGAAGGGAGGAACATCGGCATGGTGGATAGTACATATTTCGGATCCAGTCGATGATCAACTTTCACTACATCTATCCTTGGTAAGCTGTTGGCATTAGTTTTTTTTTGGTCTTGGTTTGGCTCATCTCTGGATATCACAAGGGTGTTTGCATGTGTTTGCCATGTACAGTATGCTGTTTCGTTTTCACTAAATGTTTGCAATCCAAATCTCGACCAAATTTGGGGGAGCATGGATCTCCACTCTTGGCGTTCCATCCACCTCCAGAACAACCTAGGGGCATTTGGATTCTTCACTGTATCAGTTGCCTTCCGAAGGCCAACCAAATCTTTCAAGCCTTTCCTTGGGGAGAGCGAGAGAGCCAGAGTGGGTGAAAGGATCTAGGGTAAGAGGATTATATACTAGGTGTTTTGAGTACCTACCCCATGTACCACCAAGATTCGATTGCAACCGTTGGGGAAATCGTCTGGAGACAGCTTCCAGCATGGCAACCAGTGTTGTAAGACTAACCTTGGTTATCATGCAGTGCGTTCATAGGATGAACCCATAAGTGAAACATATTGATTTTGAAAGTTGTCAAAACTAGTCAGATAAGGCACCTCTTTACCAAGTTCGAGGAAGTCTTCAACCAAGTCCATCGCATCGACATGGCTCGCAACATATTTCATATCAAATTGTTATGTTTAAAAAGTAGTACTGTATTGGGATATATTGGATTGTTAAACTACTATGAAGGGTGACTCATATAATTGTTGGGGATATCTTGGAGTTGTTAAACCATGAAGGTTGACCCATACTTATTGGTTGTCTCAACATGTGTTGGAACCAATGCTGGCACACCAGGAGCCTACTTCCAGACCAAGATACCCGCTACCTAAGGCTTGCTGCGGGCACCAGTGACAGGAGGTAACAAATCAATACCTACATCCAAAGGAATGTTCTGAAGAAAGTGTTGCACGTTGAACAAAGCAGCGCTCATGCATTTTTTTAACCTCAAAAGCTGCCCCTGTGTTGGATATTGATGACTCAAGCCATTCCCGAGGTCCCATCAGTAACTTCCACGAAAAAAATAGAATGTTTAGGACAACCTGACCTCAGGCTCTAAGACTTGCCTGTCCCCCCAAAATGGGCCAATTGTTGGGCCCAACCTCATCGGAATATAAGTGGGTACACCCACTTAACATCACAATAATCCCCAAGGTCCGTTAGAGAAGACTATTATGTCATGGGGGATCAGTGGGAAAACCATATACTCTTCCCAACCAAAATGGACAGTATACACCATAGCAATTGTGTTTACAAAATCGAATTATCTATTTTTTTTGAAATGTGGGTTTTCCAAAGTATGGACCACATGATTCCCAATCTGACTTAAGTGGGTGCACCAACTACTCTGACGCTTCATCTTCAGAAGCGCTGTGCTCAGGCCCTGTAGCTTCAGCTGGAGCCTTACGAGGCTTGGAACCCTTCTTCAAGTTGATGCGGCGCTTGGCATCTTTGATGTCATTCTCGATGGGGGCGAACCAAGCCTTCTCATCTTCCAGCCACCTGAGGGAATAACTTGTTGGGTTAAGATATGGGGGGTCCAAGATAGCTTTCACTTTCTGGGGCATTGGGGAAACGTGGAATCAGTGCAGAAGAACGAGAAGTCTAGAAAGATCTTTTATGGAAGAAGATCATGGAAATCTAGGTTTCGGTAACCCCAGGGGCACAACCATAAACAAGCTAAGTAACATAACCAATTCTTCTGCGATCACTGAGCTGGGTGGCAGTGAACTTTTATCACTCGCGTCCCCAAAGTGTTCGCGAATGGTGCTCCAGTGCGACTCCAACGCTTTCACCTAGGCTTTTATGTTTCTATTGTTGGCAGGGAAAATTGGCACTGATCTGCTTTACCAATGTTTCATAAGTTAATACGAATAAGTCAGGGAACCAGTTCAGAACTGTTTGGGATCTGTAATTCGCCCATCTCAACGATCTTGGACTCAAGCTCATTGATAGCTTTCTTCAACCTGGGATGTGAAAATATTAAGTTCACTACAATTTGAATTCCAGCTAGCTGTATGGATATGTGTGGAATAACAAAAACATGTGGGTGCAGGGCTAGGAACTTGGCGACATATGCTTTCACATCTTTGAGAGCCATTTCTTCAGGGGACTTCTCCTTTGACTTGCCCTTTCGCTTGGACTTGATAGCCCCAGTCTTGAGGTCTACCAACCCCATATTGTCAAGATCGTTCACATTTTTGGCAATTGCCTTGGCAACAGCTTTCTTGGCAGCCTCCGATCTCACTCGCCCACCCACAGCATAATTTGACTCACCCCGGGTTTTCTCACCCTTCTCCTCTACTATCTCCGCAAGGACCTTGTACATCTTAGCTTTGGGGTTGTCGGATTGTGGGTGTGGAGTACCCGTCTGGCCTCAGCGTGGCAGGCAAAACAAAGAGAACCGAGAAACCAGAAGCAACTCGAGACCGAGGCAGATGGACATGGGAAGGTGCTACAGGGATATGGTTGAAACCCTTGAAAAAAAATAGGCCTAGATTCAGGACAATACTTGCACACTGAAGCCAAAGTACCTTTGATCAAATCAGCAATGAACTTTTGGGCCTCACTCGAAGTTCCGTATTTTTTTTCAAGCTGGAAAAGTGTCATGGTGATATAGCGGTCAGTGCGGCTTTCCTTAGCTGGCTCTGAGTTAAGATCTTGAGGGATATGACATCTAGCAAACATACTTGGCCAATGACACATTCCTGAATATACCAAGTTGTTTTGTGCAAACTAGTTTCTTCAACCATCTTCACATATCGCTCTTCAACATGGATCGAATCCAAGCTGTCATTAACGAGCCATGTTTTCAACATGCTAAACCTGACAAGGTGCAGAAACTTGTGTTTCGTGTACAGGGGTAGCATTGGATAATGGTGGTATCTTTCAAATGTTCTGATGAAACAAATTACGCACCTCTCTGTGTCACTGCAATTCTGCATCTTCATGACCAAAGCAGGGTTGCAGCTCCGGTTCACAGCTCGGCGCAAAGCCGAGTATTGCCTCTTACGCTCCTCAGTGGCTTCTGTGGGTGAGCAAGACTTTCCCCCATATGATATGTCAACATCATTTCTCAAATTTTCACGAAAATAGCATTGTTCCCCCAACATGTCAATCATACATATAGATCATTCCCCCAAAATGTCAACCATATATATAGTCATATAACTCATCAATTAGTACCCAAGATACCCATGGCATTTTTGACCCAATATATTTTGTGGGGCCCATTGACAGTTAATATAATATGAGTAGCCGACTCTTCCATATCTGCTGGCTGACTCATGTTTTCGATGGATTCCTTCTCGGCTTCTGTCAGGGCAGTTCTGCGAGCAACACCACCATTTTTGGCACGAGGTTCCGAAACCTGTTGTCATGGGCAGAGACCGGCCTGAAGACAAAGGGGTATGGGGACTGAAATATAGCTTGGGATGTTATTGACCAGTGGTGTGTTGGAACCAAGTGTTCATCATATGACAAAATATAAACAAAGGGGTATGGGGATTGTAATATAGCTTCAAAATATTATTGACCCACCAGAAAGAAAGAGCAGTGGTGTTGGAACCAAGTATTTATCAAATAACAAAATATATATCTTTTGTGCATAAAGGGGCCTCAGCAGGTGTCCCTGCCGCTGCTGAGGATCCACTCACAGTGCCAGTAATACTGGCTGGGCTCATAAGCTGTGAATGGTGTTGGAACCAAGTATTTATCAAATAACAAAATATATATCTTTTGTGCATAAAGGGGCCTCAGCAGGTGTCCCTGCCGCTGCTGAGGATCCACTCACAGTGCCAGTAATACTGGCTGGGCTCATAAGCTGTGAATCCGACAAAGACCGAAACAGGTCTAAGCTTTCCATGGTCCGTGTGGGCTCAATCTTCTGCATAGGCGTAGCAATGGGTCTGGGCTCCTCTCGGCAAGCCAGCTAGGGCCTAGCTAGACTGACATTTTTTTTTTTATGAACTGGAAGACTGGCCTGATGGGTGCTATGTTTTCTCAACTAACCCTGTCCCGCCCCCCCCCAAGCACCCACTCCTTCTCAACATCACTCCCAGACTCTGCCTCAACACGAACTGGCTTGAACCTTTTCTTTTCTGGCGACTCACCTGTGCCAGCATTTGCTTTCCTTGACACCTTCTCAATTTTTTTCCTCTTCATTGCTGTGTGCTCTGTCTCAGCCATGTGTCTCTTCCCATCATTTTTTTCTGGTACCTGCTCTGTGACCTCAGGCACTGTTTGCAGTGCTTCCTTTGCTTTCCCTGTTGTGTTTTCTTCCTGACCAGCTGCATCATTGGATGCCTCTACCTTCTTTTCTTTCTTGCTCTTTTTGCTCTTCTTTTCTTTCTTCTCTGATGCCTTCATCTCGCTCGAGGGCTCAGCTGCTGCTGGTGCTGCTGCTGCTGCTGCTTTTGGTTGTGCCACTCCACTGGTCTCTGGTGCACCTTCTGCCGATGCCATCGTTTGGTCTGCCTTGTCCTCCTGCTCCTTGGCATCCTTCTTGCCTTTCTTATCCTTTTTCTCCTTCTTGTCTTTCTTCTCTGGTGCCTTCACCTCGCTTGAGGGCTCAGCTGCTGCTCTCACCTTGGGTGTGGGCACGATGCCCGTCTGTGGTGCACCTTCTGCTGATGCCATCGTCTGGTCTGCCTCGTCCTCCTGCTCCTTGGCATCCTTCTTGTCTTTCTTATCCTTTTTCTCCTTCTTGTCTTTCTTCTCTGGTGCCTTCACCTCGCTTGAGGGCTCAGCTGCTGCTCTCACCTTGGGTGTGGGCACGATGCCCTTCTGTGGTGCACTTTCTGCCGGTGCCATGGTCTGGTCTGCCTTGTCCTCCTGCTCCTTGGCATCCTTCTTGTCTTTCTTATCCTTTTTCTCCTTCTTGTCTTTCTTCTCTGGTGCCTTCACCTCGTTTGAGGGCTCAGCTGCTGCTCTCACCTTGGGTGTGGGCACGATGCCCTTCTGTGGTGCACTTTCTGCCGGTGCCATGGTCTGGTCTGCCTTGTCCTCCTGCTCCTTGGCATCCTTCTTGTCTTTCTTATCCTTTTTCTCCTTCTTGTCTTTCTTCTCTGGTGCCTTCACCTCGTTTGAGGGCTCAGCTGCTGCTCTCACCTTGGGTGTGGGCACAATGCCCGTCTGTGGTGAACCTTTTGCCGATGCCATCGTCTGGTCTGCCTCGTCCTCCTGCTCCTTGGCATGCTTCTTGTCTTTCTTATCCTTTTTCTCCTTCTTGTCTTTCTTCTCTGGTGCCTTCACCTCGCTTGAGGGCTCAGCTGCTGCTCTCACCTTGGGTGTGGGCACGATGCCCTTCTGTGGTGCACTTTCTGCCGGTGCCATGGTCTGGTCTGCCTTGTCCTCCTGCTCCTTGGCATCCTTCTTGTCTTTCTTATCCTTTTTCTCCTTCTTGTCTTTCTTCTCTGGTGCCTTCACCTCGTTTGAGGGCTCAGCTGCTGCTCTCACCTTGGGTGTGGGCACGATGCCCGTCTGTGGTGCACGTTCTGCCGATGCCATCGTCTGGTCTGCCTTGTCCTCCTGCTCCTTGGCATGCTTCTTGTCTTTCTTATCCTTTTTCTCCTTCTTGTCTTTTTCTCGCACCTTGACCTCAGCTTCAACCTCTTGGTTTTGATTTTGCTTTGCCTTTTTCTGTTCCCTCTTAGACAGACTCCCTGTGCCACTCTTTGGAGTGGCGTCTGTAGCTGTGACCATCGCCTGCCAATCCCAGTAGGCATTTGAGAACATAATTTAATGGGCCAAATGGTTGTTTTCCCAAAAAATACTCTTTTTTGTGAACCCTGCCTTCCACAAGCCTCGACCCAGAGATTCTAGGTTGGTGAAACTTCACAGGGCTCTGAGCCTAAGTGACCTGTTTGTGACACGCCCGTGACACGCGTTGACACGCACATCTGCGATTATACCGTAAATTGCTAAGTGACCACTTTCCACTTGCTAAGTGACCACTTTCCACTTGCTAAGTGGACACTTTCTCGATATCAAAAAGGGCCCCCTGACACGCCCGTGACACGCATTGACACGCACTGACACGCAGGAAAAAGACGATCGAAACCTTTTCTCCAACCTGTGGCCAGGCGAGCTCGGATCAGATCCAATGGGGGATCGGTGGCATTTTGTTTCCCCAACAACAGCCATGTGTGGAGTTCACACATGCAGTAAGATTATGAATTGTAACTACCGCTCTCTAATCTGGATCACTGTTCTTCGGTATAAGAAGCAGTAGTCTCAGAAGATCCAGAGGTCATTGCAGCATCAGAAGAACTGCTACTATCAGCGCTGGCCATGCTAGAATCATCACTGCCACTGCTAGTTTCATCATTGCCCATCACTGAATCTTCACAGCGGCAGTCAAAGCTAGTGGCCAGGAGATTGCCATAACTATGCCTGAACAGGGGAGCTGACCATACCTACTAACTGACTATATATATGGGAATTAAGGGAATCAAAACATAATCTAATATGTATTGGAAATCCCCGAGCCTGTCCAACCACGGTTCAAACATATTCGCCCAGCACGATGCGCAGATCTTGTGCCCAGCAACGTCTTCCAAAAGGGCAATGTAATCAGCACGTCTCATGACATTCATGAGAGAAACGGATGTGTATCCTAGCTGGGGCCTATGTTTTCAGAGAGCAGAGTTGGCTGCAAAGATAAGCTGTGATTCCTTACTGAAGTGCATATGGTGTAGCTGATTAGCCATTTACTTTTTGACTAGTATAAAAATTGTCACAGTCAGGGAAACCTTAAAGCTGCAGCCAGTGTATACAAACTACTTTTTTTTACATCAGCGTCAGTGAAGCTACTTCTGCTACTTCAGCTTTCGCCAATGGGCATTTTTTCGGCCATTGGGAAGAATTAGGTCGTCCAAAGCACCCCAGTCATCATCATTGGGGTCATCAGCTGTGATAAGAAAGTCCTGCATGGGGCAACCACTACCTACACCAGTGCTTGTGGAGGCAGCAAAACGTCTACTGCTGGCAAGGGGGCCCTGTCAAGTTGAGATGGATTATATGTGTTCAAATTTGCACCAAAGAAATTGCATTCCCCCAACAAAATATTTACATAGCAGCTGTCGAAAAACAAAATCAACGATATAATTATATGATGTGGTCAACCCAATCCCAGATTTTGTTTACCAACCCTTGTTTGGCAATATGGGGATGATTGAATGTGGCTTACCATATCTGAAGTAGGACATGATTTTCGAATCCAACCCTGCCCTGTCCTGAAAGGTAGCTTTTGACCCTTGTGGCTCCATCAAAGCAGCCAATGCATATCCAAAACCCGGGGGATAACTGGCGCTCTCCTTCAGAGCTTTAGATATCCCCGTGACCTGTTTTTTGCCTCCTTTTGATATTGTCTTTTTGACGAGATCTTTTTTTTTCCTGGGCCCAAGTTGATTCTTTGGATGAACAATATTCTCTGGTGATCCCACGTACCCATTATAATATATAAATATTACAATTCTTTAGGGCCTCGATTTATTTATCTTTTGTATCAATGGGGCCAACTATAATTTGGGAAAAAAACGTTTATTTAAAAAACATAAATACTTTAACCAAATGGATCGTTAATATCTTTGGGAAACCAAACCATGGCCCATTATGATTTGAATTTTAGTGCACCCAAGTCAAAATTCTCCAGCACTCCTAAGGTCCCCAAATGGCGACGAGTTGTTCAAGGGAAAAACCCCAAATTATGATATAAGATACATGCAGCGGACGTATCTGTGCTTGTGTTGTGCTATAGTATTATTCCAATATATTTTATATGGACAGACGTATAATCATGATAGATGTGATCTATAACGCGAGCGTGGTTTTTTTCGTTTGAGCAGCGACGCTCCAAAAGAGAACACCATTGCAATGGTGCAGAGTCAAAACATTGGCACTGGAAGTCAGGAATGTCGGGACAACATTCCCATGACAAGGTGTGAATATCATAGCCAAGGCAGTGTAAGATGTAATGCATGCAAAAATCAAAACATAATCACCATGATCAAAGCCAACATCAACTTAGTCCTGCTCATCATCATCCGTACCAGCATCATCATCTTCAGCATCACCATCACAATCATCACATCACATCGCATCACTGCAAATGGTGATCACAATGTCGAATAAAAACCATGTACCACAGATCACATGTCATCATCACCACCATCATCATCACCATCAACATCACTACAAACACCATCCACCATCATCACATATCATCACAGTGCAGGCTCGTGTGCATATTCTGGTTTGGTTAAGGGTTATGGGATTCAGTTCCCAACAAATCACTTAATCAGTAATCAGTGATCTTGTTCTGGTCTAGTGTGTGCATGTGTGTGTGCGCGTGTTTCCGCGCAAGTCGCGTTATCGCAATATATACGACAATATATCTGATATATTATAGGCGAACAGTTACGACCAACAGCCCGAGGCCAACCCAGTCTCCACTACAAGAGAAGCCACTGACTTTCGAGTTGAAGCCTCAGTTTGCCGATATCCAGAGGACGCCGGAGTGCTCGTAGGTTCGGAATCGTTCCGTAGCACCTTGTGTTAGCTGGATAAGAACTGGCAAATTAAATATGGTTCATGAAACAGAAGTACCTCAATTAAAATAATGTAATTATTGGTAGTACCCCCACAGTAGGAACCCCCCAAATGGGTAAGACAATTGACAGAGTATATATATAAAAAAAAAAAGGGTCCCAGGCACACAGTCATCTTCAATGTGGGGGATCCAAACGAACCCATAGGGAATGACACCCGCATGGCCCTCGTGAGGATAAGAAATCGTTTCATCGGCAAATACTGCCAAAGGACCTAGGAAATTTTGAGACTCAAGGAACCCAGCCTAGGGACTTCACAGTTTGCACAGTTTGCTGGTGCATCATATCTTAAGGACAAGCATCCGAGGACATTGGCTGCTCTATGATCCAATGTATACCACGTTTCCAGGCATAAAAGAGTCTCAGTTGTACAAGGTCACATCTTTGAAAACATATTCTAAATCATATGAAATGATCAAATTCCATTTTATTTTTTCCCAAGTAACATGTATAGCAGTCGCCGAATGAGGATGTTCTGCAGTGCGATGGTAGTCTTGTGGAAATTACCAGCTGGGTTTGTCCATGACCTACCACTTTGGCTTCGTGACCTTAAATCAGAAAACAAAAAAGGCCATTTCTAAAATTAGACACTGAACATGAGTGAGTGAAAGTATCTTGATAATGGAATACCATGGAAAACCCAAATCCTGAAGTCGAGACACAGCCATATCCAAGATGCACATGGTGGAGCAGCAATAATCAATGACCCCGGCTTCATATTTCGAACCTGCCGCAAATGAAGTTATTCATAGCACATGGGATGCCAGGTGTGACATGGGGATCCTAATGACAAGACCTATTAGTTGATCAGTTGTTTCTTTTTTTGGTTGCAGTGAAAAATATATGGCATATGCGTATCTTAATTTGGGTGTAGCATAACTGCCAAAAAGGTGCAGCTGCAAGCATAGCAATGAATCCCACAGTGCGCATGATGTTGTGGTTCTTGCTGTAGATCACCTCAGATGCCAGCGGATTTGCACCATATATAATTTAGTATTTGGCATTCTTCCCAGCATAAGCTATATATAATATGTTTGAACCTTTTTCCAACAGGCAACCTTGGTATTTAACACGGATCTTAAACATCAGTGTATAATGTTGGGCCCCCTGTCTCCATACTGAATCTAAAGTAAACCTGGCCATGCCACATCAAATTCCTTCCCGGAAAATCCACAATCGCGAAGTGCCGAGGAAACAGCAGCATCTCCAGCACATAGTTCAACCTGGGCCAGCAGGACAAGGTGCGCCACTAAGGGCCTGGAGAAAAATTGCACCCCGTGTAGGGTGGTAAAGTAAACATGCCCCCCCTGGGTTGTTGCCAAGTAACAAATTGATTCGGCTTTGATGGAATAGGCACTTGCGAAAGAAATGCCAATATAGGGAGCAAATTGCTGGCCCTCATCCCAAAGATCTACGGAACTTCAATAGCTCTCTCATAGCTACTGGTAGCAGAAATGCCAACAGAATAAACTAGCAATGGGGTGCATGCATGCACATGCTCATCTATGCATTGTGGAAGTTGACATCGTGCATGTGACTTGTAACTGTCTATGATGAATCAGCTGGTCGATCAATTTTTCAATATCTTAGACACATTGTATTTCTCAAGAAGCCCAGTGACAAGATTTTGTCAGGGCAAAACCCGATCACATGTATGCAGCGTAGTGGCAAAGCAATTTGCTGGGTTATAGTTTTGAACCAGGTAAGACACCACATAGACTATGCTACTGCTGTGTGAACACATACCACAGTGCTGCATACAGATCACACCCCACTTTTTGGAGACCGAATCAAACAAAAACTCGAACGTGTTTCTTGAGGCCCAATGTTTCAGGTTGACCTGGCCCTCCTACTTCTTAGTCTTACACTTCCCCGCCGCCTTGGCTTTGGGTTTTTTCTTTGGAACTGAACCCTTCGTATTTGTGGGTTCATCATTCGAGAACCCACTCTCCATGGCCTTCTTCAAACTATAGTATTTTGTGTTGTCCGGTGATATGAACACCTTGTAGGTGGTGTCTTTCAACTTGCCTGACATACGGCGCCTCGTCTCGATGGTCCAATGGTCCTGTCGATTTTGCTCAAGATGTACAACTTCGTATTTCCTTAGCTAATGTCTTCATCTAGATCCATGTCAAACACAAAACATGTTTGAAATGTAGACTGTTTTCAAACGAGTTTCGCTCTTTGTTTCCTCCCTTGTTTCTGACGCAAGATCTCCAACTGCTGATCAGGAGTGGGGACTGTGCATGATGCCTTTTCCAAAGCACGCTGCTGCACTTTGTGAATTGCAACCTGAAAAGCTGACATCACGAAGTCCTCCTTTGTTCGTCTTGTCAGAAGTGATTCATCCTCCTTTGACTTCTTTGGCTTCTTCTCCTCCACCTGATCCAGGGGGCAGGGCTTAATACATGTTTCCTTTATGCCAACGTGCAATTTTTTGTATCAGCTAAAACCTGATAAACCTGACCCAGGGAATCCACTGACTAACATATTGCAGTGCGACCACAACAGGTAAACCCAACATAACATAACCCAACCTTGTCCTTGGGCTCGATAGATTTGTCTTTGTCCGGTTCCTCTTTTTTCACTGGACTTCCTGGGGCCAATGCTGCTGGGGCAATCAACATATGTCTCAACAAGGGAACATCAGAGAGAATAGACACACATGCACTTGACCAACACACCGATATATTATTATCAAAGGTCATGCATTATGTTCCACCTTAAAACTCCGGGATTTGAACCAAGTAGCTGAAGGACTTTGTTCTCCGACGATGCGTGGGTACAGGTAGGTCACCAGCTTCATGCGGAGCCTTCACTGAAGTCCAAGTCTTTTCAACTGCTGCTTCGGGAATTTTGATACAGTCCTTTAACTCAAGCTGTTTCTTTGCCTCAAGCCTTTTGATTGCCATCTCTCGGGCTTGACGACTTGAAAGTTCTTCTGGGTAAATGGGGTATTTCTGTCCAGTGGTAGACCATCTCTTCAAATTTGTTCGAGGATATTCTTCACGAATCTTACAGGGTGAGCAGCATTGTTTGGCCATCTTCAGCATGTGCATCCCCCTTTCCCATGCCTCACCAGTCTTGTCGTTGTCACTGTTTGAGCTGGATGATGTCGATGATGACGACGAACTTGGTGACGTTGAATCTGACGACTTCGACCTGGGTAGAGTTGGTGGCTCTGCAGCAGATGAACTTTCTTCTTCATCCACCTGTGGTTTGTAAAGTTTACGACCTTTCTTCCCTGCAGTAGCTTTTCTTTTAATAATTTTGCGCTTTGGTCTTGGCATCTTGTCCCCTGCAACTCCATTCAGTTTGTTTTGAATCTCCTGGTCTGTCAGGTGTCGTGTGCTGAATCCCACTGCAGCTGCAGATGGTCTTCCTGCTGCCTTTGCTTCATGTTTTTCATGTGTGTTGTTCATGTCTGCTGATGCCATGCTGTCAGTGCTGCTTTCGTCTGAACTTGCTTGGCATGTCTCTGGCTCAGCATCGACCTTGCTTGTCATGGTTTCTTGGCTCTGCTCTTCCTTTGTTTTTTGCTCACTTGTCATATCCACATCATCCGAAGAGTCAGAAGAAGTTGCATCGGCAACCATTTCAACATCTTGTGCTCCTTCAGCAGTGTTGTCATGGTGAGTTGCTGATGGCCTTGTGTTGTCATCATTGCTGTTGCCATCACTGCTGTTGCTTTCTGTGCTGCTATCATCACTGCTAGTGTCATTGCCATCGCTATCAGGCTTGGTCTCTGTGCTGTTGAATTTTGACAGCAGGTCGACTGGTGAGGGTTGTTCATATTGTTTTTCAACCGCAAGTTCTTTTTGGCATGTGGGTTCTGATGCCTCTGAATCTGAAACAGAATCTGCCCCAGCTTTGTCTTCCTTCTCTCCTTCGCTTGGCTCATTTTCCTGACGTACTGATTCTTGGTCATCATCCTCTGAGGCATTGTCACCTGAAATACCTGTCGCCTCTGCCAGAACCGGCTGTTCATTCCCTTCATGCCCATCACTTGTGGTGTCACTGTCATCTTCTGAGGACTCCTGGGTCTCATCTTCCTTCTCACTTTTGTCTGCCTGTGTGGGGTTTGCTGCTGTGCCTGTTTCTTTTTCATCCTCAGTGCTGCCTTCACTTGTTGTGTCACTATCGTCACTTGACGACCCATCACAGTCATCTTTGTGCTGACTTTGATCAGGTGCTGCTGCTGCTGCTGGTGCTGCTGTTGTTGCTGTCTTGTTTTTGTTTTCACCTTCCATCATAACACCCAACGGCTGGACAATAACCTGTTGTCCTTCCTCTTTGCCACCTTCACTTGACGTGTCACTCGAAGACTCCTCAGCCTCAGACTCCTCTACCTGCTGGCCTTCCTTTGGTAGTGTCATTTTTTTGCCTTTGCCTTCTTCAACTTCGACCTGCACATACGCATTACCTAGATGTTCAAAAGGAAAATTGTAGATTAAAAACCAGGTACATACATGAGCAAGTGTAATGTTACTAGTGTAGTGTTATATACATGCACCTGCAATAAAGTGATGTGCTACATTAATAAGTCTAACGAGTGCAATGCCACATATATGGGGGTGAAGCATTATCATAAATACCATACAAAATGCATATACTGTATCATGCGACCTCCTCATCAGAAGTTTCATCCTCCGACTCAGAGGCTTCAGATCCAATCCCAAGATGTTCTTCGGGTATTGCCCCACAGTTTTTCCTTACAGTTTGGACAGGTGAATCGAAGGGATAAATTCAATAATTTTTTTTATAACAAGAATCATATCATCATTGGAGAGCTCGGGCATGGGTAATGTATCAGCCATATCGATTGCAGACCTGGGCTGACGATTTGATAAAATTACATTGAAACCATGACCTACTCAGTATACATGATATGAAACACACCCACAGCCCACAGCTCAGCGTAAATAAGACCAGGCTCCCTGAACCCTTTGTGCTGGAAATTGATGACTTTGAATCCGACGACCGATAGCCCAACTTCTTGTGTCTCTTCACCACTCTGTGGCATCTAGCTGCCTAAGTCCGGAAAATGAATATCACTTGCTCCAAGACTAACAGCTTAGAAATATGATTGGTCAAGGTGCTTGGACTATAATCCAATCCTTACGCTCCTTCTCATCCATTCCAGGACCTTAGTTGTTAATATTTTAATAATTCAATTGTGGATCCCAGAACATTCTGTGCGTTTTTTTTCCTGAATTCAGTGTGACTCCAGCAAAAAATGATATATTGTGTTGGTGAAAACCCAAAGGAACGAACCAAACAAATACAGCTTGGGCACACAGTTTGTAGTGGTGAACTAGGTTTGCAATAATTTTTGCAAACTCATGTTCTCTGGGGATCCTCTGGATGCCTGCTTTTCCCCAAGCATCGCGAATCCACCCATTGCCTCTCTGCCGGATGTCGCCGCCCGGGATCATTTGACACTCCTCCCGGATCAGGTCAGGATCCATTACCTCTACCATACATTTCCGTAGGGTCCTGAGACAGGAGGACAGAACTGTGGTGCCATAATATAGATTATTATATGTTGCCATTACAGTGTCCTAAGTGTCCAATATACGTCGTATGTTGTTAAACCTTTCGATCTATATAATATGAATATCCAACATCACACAGCAAAATGAAATAGTTTGAATCAAGATACTTCCCAGCATGGGATAGGTTCTTGATCTTGATATCGTCATCGATATCTTTCACCGCTGCCATGGCCAGCGCCAACTTGCGCCAACAACCCAAAAATCAGTTTGTTTTTTTTTAAAAATCCACGTGATATGACCTTTGACCCTTATCCTGCAGTTGTTCTTTTTATTCCAAATACCACCTGGGTTGAGTTGATCCATGACCCATGACATCAGCACCTGCATCTGAGCCCCAAGGTGCTGTGGCAGAAGCGATATCCTGTGCGGTGCCTGTATCGGAGCCCTATCATACCATCATCTACCATCATCATACCCCCAAAGAGGCCACTTAGAGAAATATCAAAGAGGCCACTTAGCCCAGCAAGAGTCCATAAGTGGAATGTTTTTTTTTTTGTCTAAGTGCCCTCTAATAGAGTCCACAAAGAACGATCTGGTATATACTATATAACATATACCTTCCAAACAGGATACCAAGCATCCTACCACTTTCAGCTCCTAGGCACATCACCAGCGCCGACCATCGAATTCTCGAGACCCGGCGTAAAGCAGCTGCTGACCCTGGAGCCGCTTTTGAACGTGGCTGTAGGTCAAATTTGAGGCTCGGGATCTATTTGTTTCTTGAAGATTCAAGATGCTCTTTTCTTGAACATCTCCAGCATTGTTGGCAATCTCTGAAGCAGAAGAAGAATTGAACGATATTAAAACAATGCAATTGACAGTCCGGTGTTGCATAATATTTAATATGGCTTGGGTTTGGAGATCTATTTTGTGCAAACTTGCTGGTGCAAACAAGCGGCCAGCGCTGCTGGCACTTGATGATCTCCCTCATACACGCAATTTGCTAGAATGGCAATGTCAGGAAAAAAGATACTTGTAGAAACAAGTATAAACATGTATAAATATATCGCAACTGCCTCCAAACTTACCAGCGAAAATCAACTCTAGTCCTGAAGCCCATGATGATCGTGGTTCCTTGCAGCTATTGACTGGACACTCATATGTGCCACCGTCAACAAGTGGGGGCTCTGTGGCATGCTCATCCATTCCATAATGAGAATCCAAACATTATGGCCATTAAAAAACATTATTACGTATATATATATATACATATATATATATATATATTATACCATTTCAAACCCTATAAAAGGGATTGATGACCATCCCCTTTTATAGACAAATCAAGAATGGAACTTGACGATGGCCTGGTCGGAACACCGGAACTATCGAGGCCGCACCTGCAGCTCTTCAGGACGACGGGACATGACGGGACAACGCAAAAGGGGACGACCCGGTCTTTTGAGGAGCCGCAAATATCTTCAAATCAAGAATAATATCATCTAATTGTAGCCAAAATATCATCTAATATGATCTAATATCATCTAATATCATCTATGATATTGAGGATTTCCATCTAATATCATCTAATTGTAGCCAAAATCAAATCAAGGGAAAAAAAACATGAAAGGGCTTCAGGTGAAAAAGAATGGAAAAGAGATGAGTAATGACACCTAAAAGAGTCAGCAGTCAGCTGTCTTTAAATTTCAGTGATATCTTGACTGACATCCTTTGACTGGACCAGGGTGCTACTACTGAACCAGGGTGGGTTTGGACTTTTCTATCATCTTCTCCCTCCAGCACCTTATCAGCATCGGCTTCGGGCCGCACGTCCAAGTTGTATGTGCCATTGTGCGGATTGAACTGCTCCTGGGAAACAGCTGATTCTGTTGATGAATCTGCTGAAAAATTCGGAAGTGACTCAGATTACTGTGTTCAACAGTGGATTCTCACGGATCATCACTGTCAGGTAGGTGGCATGCCTTCCACCTCAAAATGATATTTGGTGTGGTGTGAGATGCTTTTTTAGTCACCGGCGCTATTTGTTCCAATTTTGTGCACTATTTAATCTCTCATATCATACTCATCTATCATGGCAGAGCATCCATTACCCTCTGGTAAACTAACATAGCAATGGAACATCACCATTTTTAATGGGAAAATCCACTATAAATGGCCATTTTCAATAGCTATGTTAAATTACCAGAGGGTATATACTCATAGATCATCCAGTGGATCTGCCGCCAAAAGTCAATGTGAGCTTCGATCCATCGACCTCCTCCAGTGACACCTAGTTCCCGGATGGGAGGCATGGGAAATAGACGAAGGATGAGTAGATGTTGAACTTATCAGTAATGAACAAACATTGCTATCTAAGGTAATCTTTAACTATAACAACCAGACGATATATTCTTAGTCATATAATGATATATCACTAATCATCATTGCTATATATTGCTATCAATTGTTAGTAACAGAATGATTATTATCAGCATTTGTTTGTATCAACCAAGGCCAATATATGCCTTGATGTACTTGGAGAGGGGATGCCAATGAAGCCTTGGATCCCCAACTGTGGTACATCACCTGTGTACCCTTGGGCCAAGCCATCCTAGGTGCCGGTGCCATGGAAAAAAGATTCTCTTTATGGATCTGAATGGTGGATGATGCCACAACACTTCATGGTTTTTTCCGTTGTACTCTGATAATATCTGATAAACCAAGTCTACATGGATGAGTTGCACATCTTAATTGCTCAAGATTCACCGCCTCTGGACTCTGGGCACCTCACTCTTTGTTGTCTTTTGGAGCGCGCAGCAACTGACCAAGAACACAGAGGAGCAACAAACATCAAAGGTCTTTTCCGAGATTTTGCTGAACAAAAAACAACACATCAATCAGAGTACCACAGAAGAAAAAGGAGTGCCTTGCACTGCTAAATTCAGCCTGGCTACTCTCAGTGAGCCAGTATCTTTCTCTCTTTCTCTATATTCGCAGGGAGAAATCCCTTTCTTCCTCCATGTTACGCGAATAAATAAAGGCAAACCTCTGCTGGCCTCAAATTTTTTTTCAGTGGACGCACCACCTCAAAATTGAAAGACTGAAATTCTGAAAAGGCCCAAAGTCCAGTGGAATTGTAAACACTGTGAACTGGTGGGTTGGCATCATAAAAGATAGCTTTATCTTCCATGAGAGGTCACATGACAACTTGCGACAACTTGCAAATTCTGCCAAACAAAACAATATAGTGAAGATGCAGTAAAACCGTTCCATAATTATTGTATAGTGTATCGTTACATATATAAAATTATATATATATATATACGTATATATACATGGTCCCGGGTCTCGTGTTCACAGCCCCCCCCCTCACCCCATAAGATATGGGGAATTACTCCCCACCCACCACCACCGCCACCCACCCCGCCCACCCCCCACCACATCCACAGGATATAAACATACATATAGATACTGTATACATTTGCACATACACATACTGCATACGTATACATATGTATATATATATATATCTCACATAATATGTATGCCTTTGTGATCCTCCATTGCCCAAGACAATACACAACGCTCTCAGCTGAGTCCAGTCGGCCGATTTCCAGTTCAGCAACACCGCCGCGCACTGACAAGACCCGAGCCTTGGTTCATGGCAACTCAAAAAATGGAGCACGACTTGGGTGACTTGGCAATTCGGATGGTTTAACTTATCTAAACTTTGAGATGTTTTTGGAAACTGCCAATTTGTAGAGTTCTGGACAAGTGATAGATGCCATTTTTTTCCATCAAAATTGCCAACCTGGCAAAACAACACATTTGCTGCAATCAAAATCAAAAACAAATTCACCCAGTTCCCCTTGATATAGCTGCCGAAAAATACTTCAGCCGCTGCTTTCGAAGCGGCTTGAAGGTCATGCTCCGGAACATGGCACCAAAAACCTGCGTCTGTTGGAAGCTGTGCCAAGGGTCACAAAAACATCGCAGATAAAATTCCAGATGTTTCCCACGGCTTTTCCCAATGTTATTCTGGGGTCCATCTATATTCAGTATGTATATATATATAATGTATATATATATATAATGTATATATATATGTATAATGTATATATATATATATATATATGTATAATGTATATATATATACATACAAATATGTATATATATATATAATGTATATTTTTTGGCTGGGGCACAAAGAAGCGAAATCCGCTGCGGCCATAGCATGTCTCAATTCGATGGGTGCTTTGACCCTAAATCACAAAAGCACTCCACTTGCAAAGTCGGGGCCATATGCACTGCCAAATTCTGTGCAAATAAGTGGCGAGCATAGCTCCCGAAATTGTGAGGAGACCCGGGCCTCGTCGGTATCGTCCGGGGCAAGTTGGCTAATAGCCTGGAGAATACCTCTTGCCAGAGCTAAGCAGAGCCCTGGCGGGTACTCTTTTAATTTGGCGGTGGCCCAGTGGCCCGCCTCATCACGGCCAATGGACATGCCTTTGGGGAGGTCCTTGGTGATCATGCCCTCATGGAGATCCTCGTAGAAGTTCGGCGCATTGAGAATCGCAAAGGTCGTGGGTTTTGCGGATTGCGTGCGCTCCCCAAAGCCCTTGTGCCAATGTGATCTGCGTAAAGTCTGGCAGTTGTAGCAAGAGCTGCATGATCGGTGTCCTCCAAATCGAGGCTGCCTCTTCTTCCGGCGGGGTTGCAGGGTGTTCCAGAACCGCAACTCCTCCGGCGCAGGAAAGTGCAGCCATGGCAATGAGCTGAAATCCCATCAGGAGGTTGCCGATCTTGATTTGGGCCAATTCATGCCAATTCTCTCAGGGAGAGTGAACTCATGCCCCAGATCTCCTGCAGTGTTCTGATAACTCTCGGTCCCTGACGCCGATTGGCGGCAAGAGACTTGAAGGGCTTGCCTCGCGCCCTCGACCACGTTTCGCAAGGAGGACCTCCAATCAAGGCGACAATGTGCCGGTCAAAGATCGCTCTAATCCAAAATTGGCGCGTCTCTTCATTGGCCAAGTCGCCCCACTTGTCGTCGATGACGATGTCGACGGAGAGGACGTAGATCTGCATGCCTCCATGTAGGTGTTGCAGCGAGTCCACATAGAATTGAAAATCCCCTCGCCTTCGTCTGCCAGCAAACAAATGTAGTATGTATCTTTCCCGGCCGAGTGGTCTGGGCACAAGAGGCCTAGGCTCCTCCATAGGCCTCTCCAACTCGGCAACGCAGAATTGTTCCAATTGCGCAATGGGGCGATGCCATACCGAATGGTGTGTCGTGGAAGACTGACAAAGAAACGTCCAAGCTGAGGGCTCTTGCAACGCCTGCAGCAGACGTCTCACTTCTCCACCAGGAACTCTAAGCACTTGCGCATCCTCATCACTGAACATTTCCAGAAATTGAGAAAGGCTTGTCTAGAAGGTTGCCCAAGAAACAGCATGGCGCTTGGCAACATCTCGAACTGCTTTCTCACACTCCTCCATCGAATCGAGCTCCAAAAGGTCCATGTAGAGCTCTTCGATAATGTCCAGGTCATAGTCCACGTCTGCGCCCAAGGGGCCCGCTTCAACCATGGGACCTTGTGCTTGAAGAGGGGGAAGAAGTCCATCATGCACGGCATTGAGCTCGCCCTCGATGGTGGAGCCTGTGCCAGGTGCAGGTGTCCACCTGAGTCTCCTGCCTTGCAGCGTATGCCGACATCTGGCAGAAGAGATCAAATGCGCTTTGAGTTTCGAGAAGGTGTGGTACTCTTTCAGGCACACTCCACAGCGCGTTTGGGCAAAGAGTTGTCTGACTGGATTCACCTTGCCATGGACTTTGAAAAGATGAGCGCCACATCCTCCTTTGCTGGCAAATTGGCGTTCACATTGCATACAAGCATGGACTTGTATGGAGGCTCTAAGTTCTGCTTGCGGTGGTTCACCATGAAGTCGCCCTGCATCATGTAAGATCTGGAGGACCTCTCGGTGGAACTGTGTCACAATGCGAGTGTTGTGCCTCTGACCAGCATCGTGATCTCCAGCGCGTCTGATCAAGCGCTTCCAATAATTGGGGTGGTACTGCGTGAGGTACTCCCATTGTTGGAGGTCTTGTTGTGGATTGGGGAGGGTCGAGGTGTTCATCAGTTGCCTGTGCATCCAGAGCAAGTCATCTCTGATCAGTTGAATCCAGTCAAGGTCTGAATTCAGCAGGCCCCAGCAAGCTGTGTCCTTGCACTTGTAGAGAAGTCCTAGATGGCGAAGGCGACAAAGGCGAAGAAGGGTGGTTGGGTCAGGTAGTCCAGTCAGCACAAGGATCTCGTCATCGCTGCGCGGAGCCCGACCTTGATGTGGTAGAAGTCGACCATAGAGCCGCAGAAGAGCGCTGTGTAGGTAATGTCTGTCACGTTGGTCCCGAAGTGTCCACGATTCTGCTCCGTAGAGCAGTTTGCTGAGAATCAAAGTCCTGAAGAGTTCCCTCCGCCGGATCAGAGTCAGTCCTTTGTTCTGAAAGAGGAGGCGTCGATGTTTCGTGAACGCTGCATGGGGCTATTCCAAGCCGACGACGCATCTCTTTGCGTAGATCACCTCGATGATGTAGGGTGCAACCCAAATGGGCATACGAGCTCACAATGTTCAAAAACCGTGGGCCAGCCTCCGTGACGATAGGAAAGGTCCCAGGAGAATTCGGACCAAAGTGCTTCTTCTTGGCCTTGCTGGCCCCTTGTCCTTGGAAGATAAGCAGGAGCTCTGTCTTGCCTTTCGCAAGGTTTGGCGACATTGCAAATTCATCACACATGCTGAGAAGCTCGCTGCCAATACGGCCCGCTGCAAGTTCCAGATTGGCAACCGTGGAGGCAGAGAATGTAATACATGTGTCATCCATCCAGGTTGGGCCAAGGTAGGGCTTACAAAGCTTCTCCTGCGGTCTCTGGATGCTTTCAAAGTCGTCAACCTGCAACCCCCATTCTTCTGGGACGACATCCAGGATGCCAGCTTGTTGCAGAGTCTGTTCCAGTCTTTGGAGCAATCGAGCCCAAAGAAACGAGAAGACAATGTCTGCGAAACAGTCGCCAGGCCTGGTGCCCAAGGTCGTCCTGCAGGAGTCTGATTGAAGACCCACATAAAAGTGAGTGTCTGTAGGGCGCGCAAAACTTGTAGTTGTGGTGAAAGGCCCGCTCTCTCGATCGCAGAAGGTTCATCCAGGTGAGAATGCAAATCCTGCGAGCGCCCGGGGCCTAATTGAAGGCGTGCCCCTATGGCAGCGATTGCATGATCATCAGGAGGTCCGCCGAGGGCTAACTGTCTGACGACTCTGTAAAATGCTTCAGAGAGGTCGAGAAAGAGCAGTCCAGTGCAAAGCCCACGGCGCGATCTGGATCTCATGAAGGCTCTCGCTTGATGTACTCCAAGAGAGACCGGAACCCCTCTTTTGCCTCCAATCTGCTGGGACTGCAAGTAGTGCTCGAAGGTGTCAGCCGTGTGCAAACGTATGCATCGATGCAGTGACTTCCCCACGTGTGATGAGATCAATACACTACGATATGCAGAGCAGAGGTGTCGGGGTCCTTTCTGCTTCCAAATCGGTTGGAGTCTGCCTCCCTTGTGCAGCAGGCTTTCTTGTCCATGTGCATACAGTTTGAGTAGTTGGCTGTAGGTCTTCCGCGCAAACATGGCAGGATGTTTTGCGCACAAAGATGCATCAATACGATCTGGACCTGTGGCTTTGTGAGGATGTACATGTCGATAGGCCATCTCGAGCTCAACCAGGGATGGGATGTCATCAATGTCCAAATGAAGTGAGGTCGCTTGGAAGGACTTCAAATTGTCAATCCAGAGACTTCGCTGATGGGTGGCATCAATGCGCTGGCCACCCTCCATCTCCTGGAAAAAGCGAATCCAGGTTTCCAAGGCCTGCTGAGGAGTGCTGCAAATGTGGCCCTCGTAATCCTGGATCATTGGCAATGTCTGTTGCTTGATGGCTCACATATTTGTTGGACCCACAACTTTCTTGAGCTCATGCAGAATTGCCGATGCCGGTGCCTCTGGATGCAACTGGTCAAAGGCTTGTTGCAGATGTCTCGACTTGCCTTGCCTGAGTCCTTTTTTGAGACTCCGGGCAGAACGTTGAAAGTGCCCGAAGGTCTTGACATTGAGACACATGAGCCACCCATCATATTACCAAAATCGCAATGAAAGATTCGAAGAAGGCTGCTTCCAGGAACTCAGGCAAAAACGAAGGAGTTCTCTTCGTCGTCTTCGTGCAATCTCTCGTAGTCCACGTCGGGCCACCAATTTCTGAGTACGAAGATCCCAGATGTGCGAGTCAATGCCTGGTTTCTTTGGTTCTCGCTTCTTGATTGGACAAGTCCGAGCTAAACCTTGTAGAAGCTGATGGTTGAAATCATTCACTTGGTGCTCGATGTCAGTCCGCCATGCTGGAACCTGGTATCCGTGCAACACTTCAGAGACGTGATGTCGTTGCAGATGATGAAGGTCAATATTGGCTTTGGACTTCCATTCAGAGACAAATTCTTCTTTGAGTAAAGCCCTGTTGTGCCACTTCATGATGAATCCTGGAGTTTCAGTGCTCCAGTGGCGGCAAAGCCCTAAGCTGTCATACGAGAACGTCATGGACAGCCGGGCGAGGCAAAAGGCGGCTTGGAAGATGCCTTGGAGTCTGCTGAATCGCCGACCTCCATGGCTTGATCTCCTTGAAGAGAATGCGCCGTGCGCTGCCGCTTCGCCGCATTCTCCTCCACCACGATTGCATCTGCCTGCTCTTTCATCTGTTGCAGGGACGCAGACAGCGTAGCAAGGCCTTCGTTGATCTAGCAGACAGGTCCGTGGTCTCCTGTCCCTCCACAAAATCGTCGTCCTCGTCCTTGATCTCGATGGTGAGCTTGCCCGCAACAGCCTGAGATTCCGCTGCTTGGATCTTCGCCAGGGCAAAGTTCTCCTGAGCTTCCTGAATTCTGGCTTGAAGGACACGCTCCTGAGTCTGGAACAGGACTGTATAATCTTGCCACGTCTTGACCGCCTCCGTGAGGAAGTTCTTCCATGAAGCAATCAGGTTGATACGGGCTTGAATGGCCTCCTCCACTTCTGCTCTTGCAATTCCAAGCTGTTTGACAGCACTGTGTAGATCTTTCGTAGCCCGAGCTCCCTCCTTTTTTGACATCTTCTGCATCTGATGCCTCACGTCGGCTGGGAGCTCGGATTGTGGAGCTCGAGCCATTTCGATGAACTCCATCTGTTCGGAACTCATCGACGCCTGAGGAGGAGTGGGAGCCGAGAAAGTCGGAGCCACTGGTGCCATCATCTGCGCCATTTGGGGCGGGGGCTGATGTTGGGGTATCGGTTCAGGCATAGGCTGCATTGGAGGTTGCATCATCATTGGCTGGTTCATCCCCGCATAGCCAGGCCACGGCATGGGAGGTGGAGGCAAGGGCTGGCCTTTTCCAAACCCTGGAGCAGCAGGAAAGGGCATCATCGGAGCTCCTTTTCCATCTCCTTGGGCATTGTTCCGGGGTGTCTTTGCACCTTTCGGCTTTCTGCCCTTCTTGGGAGTGTGAGTGCGACTCTGTGAGCGCTCTCGAGTCCAGTTCTGTTGGCCTTCCCAGTTCTGGTTGTAGTTCCAGCCCTGCGCATAGGTCTCCTGTGACTTTTGTCCTCCTTGTTGATGTACATAGGTGCGATCCATTGCAACCTGCCACGGTTGTTGACAAACATGGCAGTGACTTGCTGAATGTTTCCTCAGCTGGCGGCAGCCTATACATCTCCATGGGGTGGTGTCGGCCATCGTTGCTGCAATTCGACAAAGGAAACCTGCGTCCTTCGAAGGATGGGATTGCAGAATCTGATAAATTTGATGTAGCCTCTGAGCAGAAAGAACAATGATGCCACGTCGATGCAGGTACCACTGTCTTCTGGCTGATGCGCGTTTCCGACGTAGAAACCTTCTCTGCGTTGACGAAGCCGTGCTCCCTGTGATCCAAGGTGAAGGAAAGGAAGAGCAACACCGCGAGGAAGATCCCAAAACGCATGAACAAATTGATCAGAGCGATGACAAATTGCACGATGAAGCGCAAAATGGTCAAAGACAATGATGTAGTAATACAAAGAAGATCCACCAACCGATTTAAGGCAGAGTATCGGGAACCGGTCCCTGAGAAAACCCAGAGGAAACGAAAGCTGCAATGCGGAGCACAGTCACGTAGAGCAGGATCGAGGTAGTGGAACTTTCTAAGCTAAGGTGATTCACCCTGCACAGTGGTGAAGAGCACAAGAAAGGCACCGCCGCTGCACCCCAAAGCAGCACGGGCCCGCGGATGGCTCAATGCGCACCCGCTAAGGTTTCACTACCAGAGCGCTGGGGGGTAGTGCTTCCAGCGACCCTGGTCAAAGCCAAAACCTTGTGCAATGTCAAGTAAACAGGGGTTCGGCAACTTGCTGATGGTAGAACTCGATCACTCGGAACATTGTTTCAGGAAAAACAACCTGGATACATCCTGGTTTCATGACATACCCTTCTTTGAACTTCGGTGGCTTCTGAGAATCACAGGCATCTCATGCACTTATGACTGGCTCAAAGGTGCGAAACCACTTCCAGCCCTTCCGGGTGAGCCAAAGTGATGTATAATGTGTATATATATATACAAATATTATGTGTATATATATAATGTATATATATATATATGTATAATATATATATATATACAAATATTATGTATATATATATACAAATATTATATATATATGTATAATGTATATATATATACAAATACTATGTGTATATATATATAATGTATATATATATAATGTATATATATATATATGAATATTATGTATATATATATACACAAATATTGTGTATATATATAATATACTATTTCACCCCACATGCTCACAACATCGGACATCGAAGCCAACCTTCGCCAATCCGCTTCGTCTCCGCCTGGATTGACGAATGGCTGGAGCATGGATGAATTTAAACATGGCCATCTCATGGTGAACATGATGAGATAAACTGCTGAATCTTTGGCTTCCAGATAGACAAAGCCATTCTTGATATCATCGGAAGCTGACCCAACTTTAGAACATGATGAAACCATGGTTTATTTTAGCAACGTCCATGCCACGCTCAAATTGTGACCACCCACGCTGTAAACATGGCGGAAGGACCGGAGTCTCTGGTGCTGCAGCATCAGACTGGACGAAGAAAAAAGACAAGGCCATTTGTCTGGAGGCACAATGATGCTAAAATAATGAATGTGGACACTTTTATGGACACTTTATGACACTTGTCTACTTCATTCATTAAAACATGTAAAACGAGAAGATTGAGAGCTGCAGGTCGTGAACAGAAATGTTGAACTGAACAATTTCTATTCATACAGAAAGCACAAGAACATGCAAGAAAGCCAGATTGGTCAAGCTGGTTAGTGCAGGTCTGACAGACAAAACCACCGTACATACCCTCTATTAAACTGACGTAGTTATGGAAAACATACATATCATTTATAGATTTTTCACCAATTGGAACACTTTTATTTTTCTAGTTATGTTTACCAGAGGGCAAGCACAGTGAGGCAATTGACAAAATGCCGTGAAAACAGAAAAAAACCCCAAACCCCTATGGTCGATCATCATGTTCCCATATTTTCCCCATTACACTTGCCATATTCGGGATATCCACCATTTTCAACCCAAATGCGCTGATATTCGAACGAACTCAGGAGTGCGTGGTTGCAACCAATCAACAAATGCAAATCCCCGCTGTTGTGAAATAAGATGACTGGTTCTTGTCCGCAGGATATCCAGGATAACCCCACAATACCCAATAAGATGATCTTAACTATCTTCACCAAACATATCCAAACACATCCCTCACCAAATAACTAGTAACTAGCATCATATGTATTTCGCTGTCATAATGTTTGACACCTGAAACATCTGCTTGTCATTGGGGATCGGGGATCACAAAAAAAAGAGGCTTCGAGCTTCGAGGCTTTGAGCTACCGGGGGATGACATGGGACGACCATCCCCACATTGAAAACAGATCAAAGGTATTCAAAGGTCATGATTGGCTATGAGATGCTATGAGTATTACCCATATCTGCCATGAATTTTCGATGGGTAAATCTTGATGGCCATCTCATTGGAACAAACACAGATAAAGTTGCAGCAAGGGTAATAGTATTGTCTCCATATCCATAATATACATCCATATACTATATCCTCATTCATTGGAGTGGTTTGAGGGAAACAGGAAACAGGAACCCAAATGAATTTGCAGGAGAAGGCTGAAACAGACTGATGGCCTCCGTTCGAATGGCATCCTCATTCAGCTTTGCGGCCTGGATCAAGGCAGAACATGGAGAAGGAAAATGGGACCTGGGATGAAACATGATGGACCTTTTATGAAATTGGAATCCAACTTGGATTCTCAAAGTTGAATTGTGTATCTTTACTGGATTGCAAAACATCCCCCGTAACATGCCTGTTAAAATGGAACAACAATGAACAACATTGGATGTACATCTTGAAAATGATGGCGATGCTGGGAAAGGTATGCACCAAATATCGATCCCTTCAACATGGCACAAGTTTAGGAACATTATCCCCATCCCCATAGTATCTCTCTCCGTGATGTCCCCATAAAAAAACATGGTCATTTTGGGGTACACATCTCTGACAACCTCCGGCCTCGGTTCCATTGAAGTGTCTGGTCACGCGCTTCTCCATGACTTGCGCATGCCTCCCCGTGGTGGATGTAGGAAATTTCCACATCATTGGGACCATAGAATGGGAGTGCTTAATATTAGAAGGATGAGATTACACTGTATAATTCGTCAATTTCATTGAAAAAGTCAATGATTCTCTGTCACTCCTTGGCCGAACTACAGTAGTTGCTACTAAAGAAACATGACTCTTGAAAACCGAAAAACACACTTTTCCGAGTCGCACGACATTGCACGCGTCTCAGTCCGAAGCTCTGTGTCATGTGGCTGTCTGATCATTCGCGATGACATGCTTGAGTTTCAAGCATTGTCATTGACTGAAACTGCTGCTGGCAAATCACGGCTCCGAGAGCCTTTATGGAATGGCCTTGTCCAAAACAGGGGTATCCCACACATTTTGGTGGTTTCATAATGTTATATCATGTTATATCATAATTTTCTCCATCAAATACGTGATAAACTGGGTTTTTATATGTTTTTATCAGTACTTCCATTCCCAGAAACCATCATTTCGTGGGGGATCCAGCACCTTTTTGGGACCATCCACTGGAGGGTGCAGCACTTGAAACTTCACCGGAAAAAACAACGAGGATATAACTGGGCTGGTGGTTTCAACCCATCATTTTTAAGGCACATTGGCAAGTTACAATTCCCAAGAAAATCCAGGTAGGATATAGAGCATATGTCAAAATACATCAATTGTAGTTGTCATAAATCAATATATATATATACATATATATATACATATATATATACATATATATATATATATACATATATATATACATATTATATATATACATATATATTATAATCAATATATATATATATAAATTCACATGAAACATCATTGTAGTTGATTTGAAACCACCAACCATTCGCTGGCAATCGCACACCAATCCGCCGCACCGATCCCTCTCACTCTGACATCTCCCCGGGAAGGCGAGTCTGGAAACTGGCCGCGGGAACATGTTGAGCAAAAGTGGATCCAAACACTGAAAATCATGGAAAACATCCAGGGAAAAAAGGACAACATCAACGCATTTACATGCATTTACAATCCAACAACTGAGAGCTTCGTTTTATAATATTGGCTTTTCTTTCAACCACATGAACAATCATTAACATACAACAAAACCGTTCGATCCGTTCGTATCATGGCTTCGTGTTCCAATTTCTTTAGTCCTTCAGTCAGTCCCAAGCCAAGGCAGCTTCACGGATCCGTCTCGTAGTAATTCATGGGGATAATCCCAGCCGTATGGCGACCCAAGAGGTGGGGCAACTCGGACCTGAAACGGCGCCCGGAAAAGGAGGCAGCATAGTGAACTTGCCGTACCAGTATCATGTGTGTATATATATATATATCATATACACGTATATGGTGTATATATATATATAGAGAGAGCTATATACATGAATGTATTATATTATAATATATATATATGTATACATATTATTTACATGATATTAGATTAGGTACAGTGTACAATATGGTATACATTGGTATACACTTCTTTGTGACTTTGTGATGTAACTTTCAGAATATCCAGCGGTCAACCTCTAAGGCACCAGCGGTCCATGTGGCGGCGGAGGTGGAGGTGGCGGCAGAGGCATGTTGCCTGACATCGGTGACTGCAAGATCAACCAATATGGGGATATAATGGGAATATAACCACCAGATATGTTATTATATCCCCATGAGGATATGTTTTGTTGAGGATATGTTTTGTTTGAACTGTTCTAAGTGTTTCAAATATGATCTGCAGAACTGTGCACCAAGACGCCCAAGTTTTCTGCATTCAACATCCCAGACAGGAGACTATCTCCAATCCTGAAATGTCTTGGCTCTGGACATGTCCAACAACAATGAAAAAACAAGCAGTCCAAGCTGCTGACTGACCTCTGACCGGGTCCCTTGGTTCGTTTCTACGATCCTTCGCCCAAAGACTGGATGATGGGTTACTTTGGGCCGTGTCCAAATAAACATTTAACATATGCTCTGGCTCTAATCCACTCCGGCAATTCCAGCACTGAGGTTTGTAAGTGCGCACTCTTGCAAGTTGCTTTGCATTTGAATGCACGACAACAATTTCAGCACTCAGGCTGCG
Organism: Cladocopium goreaui; assembly: GCA_947184155.2. Lineage (NCBI taxonomy): Eukaryota > Dinophyceae > Suessiales > Symbiodiniaceae > Cladocopium > Cladocopium goreaui. The sequence goes on along the minus strand of CAMXCT020000462.1, from coordinate 218,348 downwards.
CGAAGAATTGTGATTGGCCAAATCTGCTGCACAGAATGATCAAGTTTGGGTTCTGCCTTCTAGCAATAACTCTTTGATTGGATTGCTCTTCCAGCGAATGCGGGGCATCGGGAAAAAAGACACCTACACAGCCTACACACCTTGCAAACTTCGACCTGACTCAAAGAGATTCAAGGTGTAAGATCAACATGGATCATATAGAAAAATTAAGATGATTTTGGAATCACCTCTGAAAATCCTTTGATGAACTAGTTGGTTCATGTTGGTTATATATAATAATTATGTATAATCATATTAATTGTATGTGTATATATATAATTTTCATTAATTTTCATTATCTGTATCCCAGTGTATATCAGTATATACTTTCAAATGCTGGTTTAAGGGAAAATTTACAGGAAACCCCCATATTTAATGGGAAAATCTATGGTTTCCTGTAGATTTTCCCTTAAACCAATCCATTGAATAATGATATATCTCCTTCAATATCCCATTTGACCATGGCTCCCCTGCGGCCTGGCCGGTAGGCCTTCTTTCGCTTTGGCATTGGTATCTGGACCTCGCCAACCAAACCAGCCCGGTTTCTTTCAAGGGATTGAAGGGAACATTGACAAAGGACACTAAGGACACCTTGAGTTTATGATGGTTTATGGTTTCGACTCACATTATTGGGGGAAACTCAGTTTTTTTTTTCCCCGGATTATGATTCCTCAAAGAGTCAAAGAAATCCATGGTTTCTTGGAACAAACACTTCATTTAGATGCAGCCCACCTCATCCTGACCCGCGAAGGATATGGGAAGGCGGGTCCTGCACCATGGAAGCTGCTTGGATTTACGGGGGATCTCGTCATAGAAAGAAGGTACTGGAAACCGGTTAACCCCACAATAATCATGATATTAGTAGACCTCCAATTTGGAGGGTCTATACCAACCATTCCTGGTGAAATTAGGTCTATACATGTCTATAGTTTATTATTGGCTCTACCATGCTCTGCCACATTACATGTTTTCTGCAAGCTTCGAACAACTAAGCAGCTGCCATGATTCTCCTGTCTCCTGGCACCACCATATCTGGAGGCATCTGACCTCGCTTGACGTGAAACTTTGGATTTCACGAATCCATGTTTCTAACGTATGCGAGAATGGTGGATTCCACGCATTATACTTGTTGGATCTTGTTGGTTGATATAGATTCCCATAGTAGCTCTTGTGGATTATGATAATCCCCAATATATATTGGGTAGTCTAACCGCCGATGATCATCAACCAGCAGGGGTTTTGAACACTGCCCGCATGACTGACTTAGAATGTTGTGGCTGCACTTGGTTACAGTATTTTGTTTGCTGATGGTTTGACATCATTAGATATTCAATCGCTTTTCTTGCCTAAAGTCCGGCTTCTGATTTATCGATTTTGCTAGGCTACTAGCCTGCTTGTGTTTTTGCCTCTTTCGTATTCTGTTCATGCCTGCTCCTTCTTGATTGTCGCTAGCAATTCATCACGTGGCAAAGGAAAACACCCACACATTTGACACAGCAATATATAGACTAGATAGATGTGAATCACATTGTTGATGTTTTAATGGTGGGTATACCCTAGACGTACCGAACAATTTGTATCGATGCACCATGATGTCAATTTGTCTCATTTGCCACAAACCAAACATCATCGGCTGTGGCCTCCATGAAGCTGCGTGATGGTGGAGTCTTTCAGAGACTGGCACGGCAAATGATGGGCAAAAGCGGCCAGAATTCTCCATGGAACTTGGGGAAGAATCCCATGCACCTAAGATTTAAAACCTCAACTGGAGTATGCCAAATATGGGAAAATTCCATACTAAACCTTGAGTTCTGGGGGGTGCTTTTTATACATATATATATATATGTACAATTCAATGACAGTCTATATAGTCATCAGCTGCCAACAAAACAATGGAATCTTGGTGAATCTGGTCGTTTTCCATGGTAGGCACCTTTCCATGGATCATGTCTGTTTCCACCAAAGCGTTCAGGACGCCCCTGACCCTTTGCACCTGCGCAGTCTCTTGGTTTTTACAAGGCATCCATGACGATAGCGAGGACAATGAGGCCCCCAAGGAATTGAACGCCTGCAGAAAGGCCGAACTGGCCTTTGTGGTTCCGGCAGGGGCTGGATGGCAGGTCTCTTTGAAGTTTGATACTTTACCAACCATACCATATTTGGTTCTACCTCACATGGGTACACTCCACTGCATACTTATGTGGGTGTATCTGTATATGTGTGTATATATATAGACATAACTGACATATACATACACATAATATATATATATATATGGATATGTAATGATATGTATATGTATATGTATGTGCATATGTATACACAAACATTGTAACTAACATACAGAGAATGTGGCAAGGCCAGGTCGCTAGAATTTCTATCCAGATAGATTACATTGATGACTTGGATCTGCAAGTTGGGTCTCCCGAAAAAGTCGATTTCCCAGTCCTGGTGGATGCAAAATCCAGCACTATTTTTTAAAAAAATGATGTTCCGATTCTCAATCACAGTATTTTTAGATGCCCATGTTTCAATCGGGGATTTCCATGGATTTCCCAGGCCGCGCCTGGTAGGTGGTATGATAGGCTTTGATCATCCACAGATTTTTACGAAGCACTGCCTGATTGGCTTCCTGCGGAGAAAGGCGCGACCGGCTCGACCTGAACCCAGGAAGTACAAGCATAATTATACTATAATTATACATGCGCTATGTACGGAATGTATTCGTGATATGTGTATATATATAGTTCACATAACATTACGTTGTCATATATCTTTAGACGTATCATGATGTATCATCCAATAATTACTACATACTCCAATACATCTATACAGTAAGTGAAACATAGTGAAACCAGTCACAGAATCGGCTCCTGGTCACCACATTTGCAGCGAAACCAGTTGAGAGGAAACCTGGCCACACACTTCACACCTGGGCGGCGTCCCTCAAATCATGGGGATTGATGTTTAAAGGAACCGGGGTATCCCCCAGGCATTTTGGATGAGAAATATTGAGAAATCACCAAGAAAAGAGACCAGAATGGTTATACAACGGGATAACAAAGAGATCGAAAGAGAACCATGGAGGTAGGCCTGACGATATCTTTGATGGATTTTCTCATATTTTCTCCATATGATAAAGGAGTCCTGCCGAATCAAACTCAGGTGCAAGGGGGGAGAATTAGTCAAAGAGGTAAAGATGCCAAATTAATTTTTCCCCATGTGGCTGTCATTTGCCTACAATAGATTGGAGCAACCCTGATTAAGCCACATTTGGTCGTTCAATCCCCAGTCTCCAGTAAATGCCATTATACAATACTTTAAAATCCCATTAAATCCCATTAATCCACTAAATTCAATTCCATTAAATCCCATTAAATCCCATTAAATCCCATTAATCCACTAAATTCGATTGAACAAATTCCATTAAATTCGATTGAATCCCATTCAATCCCATGAATTTCCATTAAATCCCCATTAAATCCGATGAACAAATGCACCGACAAAAACCCTCGGCACTGGGCGCCAGCACAGAAAGATGCCGAGCACTTTGGGCACTGGTGGTCCATGAAGGAGTCCAACGCCTCCGCGTTGCGGACAAACGCGTTGGACGCGTTGCGAACACGTGCGGGCGCTTAACAAAAACAATATATATATATACATATATATATATATACAGATATAGCCCATAGGATCCATGTATGGTATATATGCTAACATTTGGGGTATATTGATGGTAAATGTTACCATATATAGCATACATGGATCCTATGGGTAGATAATGTGACTCATAAATGATTATAATACAACCATTCATGTTATAGTATTAGATATTATTACATCATAAATTGCCATTAATTAGACAATATCATGATGTGACGTGTATATATATATATATTTAATGGGAATTTAATATCTATGATATGATCATTTAATATGGTATTTATAAGGATTATAGTACGTATAGTTGATTGCTGATTAAAGATCAATAATGAACCTACCCTTTGCGATTGTTTATACAAACCATTTGTGGTTAGGAAAGGTTCATAATTGGGTTTACCACATGATGTCAAAAGAAGTCAAACATGTTTTGTTCCTAATGATTATTGTCATCACGTTGATGTTTTCATTCTATCACCTTCATATACCTTCATTCCAGGCTCCGTACCAATAGCTGCCCATGGTTCTATTTGCTCTTCTTTCCAGCTGCTAACAACAAAGTGAATCTAAAGTGACCACAAAAACCTAGGCAGGGAGACATCGAACCACCAACGGCACGTCCACAATTCCCCCATCAAACAAGGTGGGCAAAACAACAATAAACCACCCATTTGGGAATGGTTTATACCACCTATTTATGGTGATTTGGGGGATGGTTTGTGGCATTGCTTAACCACGATGGGAAAAGATCCGTTCAGACCTTTCGGCAACGAACACACTTGTCACTGTCATCCTTCTTGGCGGCAGCACACTTTCCCTGCGTGGCCAAAAAGGCGTTCAACTGGGGATGTGAACGCTGTACCCTGGTGAACATCACAATAGCTGGTCCTCATTTATGTTCCCCAAAGTATTTCATAGGTTTTTTTTAATGGTTTTGATCAATCCCAAATGACTAGCCCTCACTGAAATCAACACTCAACAATGCTATGTTGTAGTATGCATTCCCTACAAGATGGTTGCACTAGCAGCCCAAGCTCAAGCTTTTGAGAAACATCCACCAAAACCTCTCGCACCTCCTTGCAATTGAGGTTCCACAATCCACACCTTGGTACAGACATGGAGTATTGAGCTATCTAGCATAAAAGTATCTTTATGGAATACTTGTACAGAAAAAATATACAAAAAATCTGGAACCGCAAAAACAAAGAGAACCAGTCCAGAGAGTTGTGCAGATGGCTGCGATTTACGACACAAGACCTTCAAGACGACCTTGTACAAAAAACACATTTTCAACACGACCTTCAAAATTCATCAAAATTCTTACAAAGCAAGGAAGGCAAAGGCAAGAAACCAAAAGTGTTTCAACTAGATACCGGTAAGTGTGTTCTTCATCATCAACATCATTCCATCATCATTCCTTGAATTAATTAAACATAAACAATTCGACGTGAAAGTGTTGCTCGCGGCATCTCGGTCCGTCTTACGAGTCTCCTGAAACCGGTGTCAGAAGGTCCACGAAGCTCCGCACAAAGGGAAATGCCGCTGGTGTCCACTCTTTGATTGGGTTCAGAAAGAAAAATCTGAAAGAAATCCATTGAAACGATCAATCCCATTGAAATCCATGTCCATTGGTTCATTTAACGAATAACCCATCGAAATCCATTGCACTGCCCAAATCCTACAGAAACATCTCACAGGGCTCTCAGTTCCGGACCAGCTTGGAGGTGGCAAAGATTCGTCCTGTCAAATGGCATGCAATGCCCAGACCAGAAAACCCGCGCTTTTGGTCCATTACCCTCTGGTTATGTCAAAATAGCTATTGAAAATGGCCATTTATAGTGGATTTTCCCATTAAAAATGGTGATTTTCCATAGTTATGTTAGTTTACCAGAGGGTACATGACAGATTGACTCAACTTGGGACTCTCCTCCAAAACCAAATTGCTGTGCTCGGTCAACACGGGCTGAGGCGGAGGATAGATTGTCTCCTGTCACTTTCCGTTGAAGGGAATCTTTGCGGACACGCGTTCAGGGGGAAAACAGCACCAGCCATTTCATTTCAAGGTAGAAGTGAATCCCTTATCCATGGAATGATGCCGCTTATGTTCAGTGGTCTTGGCTGTTGGTGAGTGGCTCTTCAGTTCAAACTAGTTCAAGCAGCTATTAAATGCTATTAATGAGAAGTATGAGTAAACAAACACTGGATTTTAAATGTGGATGATTCTGGCCACATTGCAATACATACTTCACTTCACTAAAAAAACATTGAAATGTGGCCGCATTTCCCCACTTTCTCTGGAGATCCCAGCTGAAATTTTTGGTCCTGCGACCCACTGACCTGCAGATTGGAGACACCCAGGGGCAATTCCACCGCCTCCTGAAACCTCGGGCCACGGGGTACAGGGCTTTCATGTTTAAACCGACAACGATGTATGTGAGGCAATATAAGTATTATATAATATTATATATATATAGTACACACAGGTTTGTCTGAAAATGGGTCCCCCTCAATCCACCATTTCATGGTAGTTTTTCTGAATTCAAGCTGCCATTTTGGGGTGTACCCCCATTTGCAGACAGAATTGGGGACAGCCTGGTGAACCTTCAGAAATGACCACCACAGACGACTTTGACACACTCTTCCAAAGCTCGCAAACGGTGACTCAAGTCAAACAGGTAGGTCGATCCCGTCCCCCAATATGAATCATTAATTAGCATCCATTGCTTTACAGCAACCCCCGAATAATTAATTTCCAGGCGTCCAACTTTTCTATCTATTTTGGGGTTGCTTTGAGCGCATGAAAGTGCATCCTGGCCATACCACGCTGAGGAATCAACACGTCAGTATGCGAAAGTATAGGCGGAGGTGGAGGTGGTGGCGGAAGTGGAAGCTTCTGCAGCCAGGGTGGAGCGTCCATGGGTGTCTGAACATGGAGTATACCCCGGCAATTCATGGCCTTTTTAATTAAGAACATGATGATCAACCAATATCAACCACTGGATTTGGGGATACCAACCAATTGTTTGGACACACCCAAATGTTTGAGATCATATTCTTCAGGTCAGGCAATATCGAACACACCTCGGTGTAGAGATCCATAGATTCTTGCAGTCTCAATGCCCTACTGAAGAAATTTGCAGAAATGGCCGGTTTCGCAATTCGCGATCTGATTCGGCCAGTTGAGGGCCCAACCAAGGCCGGGACGACATGCTCCTCAGTGCATAAACAAACCAAGTTTTGGATAAATCGTTGACACCGTACTCCAAATGTTGCCGTGCATGTCATGAGAAAACAGAAGGATAACACCAATCTTCAGGTGCCTCCACTTCAAGACACTGCCACGAGACCCTGGCAATAAAACCGTTTTTGCCAAGCTACTTCAACAGCTTGTCGAGGCTCTGGAAACTCCAACGTTGGAGCAGGTCCATACTCCGATTCAGCCATCATGGATTGTCGCTCGTGTGGGACCATGGCCTTCCCGCTAGCTGCAAAAGCCAACCAGATCAAGCATATCTTTGCAGGGTCAAAGTAAAGCCAACGCATGTGCTCGTTTCAAATTAAGGATGCAGGTCAATATGTGGAGATGCAATCTTTTCATACTACTGCCTAAAGGCCTAAAGTGTAGAATGTAGACACACATACACACATAATTTTTCAACAGGGTATGCACAATATGTTTCAAACAAGTTGGGGCCCTGCCTCCATCTCCAGCCTCCATTGGCTGGAGCGAAGTCCATCGTTTTTTCCATCTGGAAGCTGCAAAGCAGACGCAGGTGGCAAGTCCAACTTGGGGAACTGAATGGGCTCCTCAAAACAGGGCTGCGATGGGGGAAAACCATGGAAAACCAACATCCAGGAACTGGAATCCCTCTGGTAATCATGGCAAGTAGAAATCCCCTATAAATGCTATGAATGGAGGTCTTACTGGGAAAATCATCGAACTAAATGGTGGATTTTCCAGCTAGCCATGTTTGATCATCAGATGGTATTTCTCAGTTGTAGATCTTTGTATTTCGAATTTTTCATGAGGATTTAGAAAGCAGGATCTTGTTGGGGATTCAATTAAACAGGAACAGAACAACATCCTAATCCTACCTTTACTGGGGATGCTTGCAAACAACTAACAGAACAACATCGAACAACTGATACCGGCCATGTTTACCAATACATACTTGACTTATATATGTACATACATATATGTACACACATGCTAAAATGATGTTGGGCGGCATGTTTAGCTACCATCTATTCGATTAATGATTAACTATGAGGAAATAGCGGTTTTGTGCAGCTGACCCTGGACAGGTCCTCCGGTTCATACGGCGTGCGGAAACCTCGGCTTGGAGGAATACTAATGTGGTATAATGCGGTTAAACCGAATAACAAACCATAGCAATTTAACCAGAAATGGGTGGTACTAAATTGGAACTTTTCTATGGGGCTTTATATTCTGGTCTTGACCCAATTTTGACTCACAAAGTTTGTTCTGCCATGTGATTTCGGGTGACCTCAAGGCTTCAAGGATGATGTCTGGCATCAACTTCCCACGTGACGACTGGGTCAACATCATATTCCCTTACAGAGGCCTTATATATGGTAGGTACCTCCAATTTAGATGGCCATTGATAACATATCCCATCAAACACCAACACTATGCTTGCTTGGCGAAATCCCCATTTGTGATGGTTCTTCCCACATGTTGCCACTATATTCCCATGACATCCCATGATAGATCCAATTCTACAGCCCAATTTTGTTGGTTACATCCCAATTCATGATGAATGCTCAGTATATCACCACAAATCCTCTGATTTTTGCGAAATCTCCCCCCACCGCGACGCGTCCGCTGCATCCGCGTGGCTTGGAAGACGAGGAAGGTCCTCCAAGTCACAGGGCCTCAGGTGTGGAACTGCCCTCCCAGGTCCCAAGTGTGATTTCTTCGCTGAACGAGCCAAACACAAAGGGATGATCTCAGGGCGGTACAGTAATGCCTATTATCCATGAAATTTGCACGATAATGTTTCCCTAGAAACATATACCGTATACTCTTCTTGATGTGAAAGCAATGGAGATTGATAGGGGACACAAATAACACAATTAGGATGCGGGGACACCTACTATTATCATGCGGATTGATTCTTCAATTGTTTCACGATACTCACACGTCTGCATCCTGCAAAGAAAACCACATTAAAAAAAACCTGTTCCTCTTTTGTGTATGCCAGTGGGACCGACAAAGCCATGTGGATAGCTTATGGATCGATATCTGATGAAAGCTTGCGATCCATCAAGAACTGCGGAATTGCTTTTCAGCCATGGGCGAAGGCCCGAGACGGCCCGGCGACGTGTCACGGCGACGTGTCACTCAGGAGGCAGAAAGACCTGGATCAAATCCCATGTGGCCAACTGGTCCAGGTACTTGTCCTTAGGCGCAGGCAGAGAACTTGTGGGCATCTTGGTTGCCATGGGCCAAAACCTATGAAATACCATGAAATACCAGATGTATCCAATACGTGTAGGGAGATGAACACTTTTACATACTTTTACCAGCTATTTCAACACATTTCAACAGCAAAAGTACCAGTACCAGGGTTTTAAGGGAAAAACGACATATTGCCATACTGCAGGTGGATGATCCAAGGATCTGGGAGCTCCTGTTCACACTGCCAATCCTGTCCCACCTCAAAGATCTCTTCACCTCATGGGCGTCATGGAACAGGCATGGGGATGGATCAAGTCATTGAGTACCCTGAGTACCCCAACAACATGATGTTTATACATATAATATACATATATATCTGTATATGCACACTTGAAGCAACCATTTTTTCTGCTTCAATTCTTGTGGTTCCCTAGATCTTAAGCTGACTATGTTGACTATGTGCCTTCATTTATGGTCAAATCGGCAGTAGCAAGGAGAAGGAGCAGCAGCCCAGTATCATCCAGGCTTGGGGCGATGGCAAAGATTCAACCCCAACCTGCTGTAAGCAACGCTTTCTCACATCACCAAGGCACTTAAGGGAGCTGTTATCCACCCCTGGGAACGTACGCCCGTGGCGACATCGCGGGTGAGATCGGTGAGCTCCAAGTAGCCCAAGGTGTGATCCCGAACGAAGATGTCCACCCGCTTCTCAGGCGCGACGAAGAAGGTATACTTCTGTGCCTCAGAGGCTGCAAAAAATGACGGCATCACCGGCATCACAAAATTGAAGAACCAAAAGATACCCTCTGGTAATTTAACATAACTAATTATGGAAAATCACAATTTTTAATGGGAAATTCCACTATAAATGGTCATTTTCAATAGCTACGTTAAATTACCAGAGGGTACCAACAGATTCCAACAAACACTGAGGGTTCCCTCAAACTGGGGATTAGGCTACCCAAACTTTGGACTCATGACCTGAAGAATAAGAGGTATGATTTGGGCATCGCGTGTGGCTTTCCAATTGCTAGGTTGAAATAACATATTTTGAGCCATTCCCAGACAATTGAGAGAGTAATTCTGGCTTCAAGATTAGGTCATGCTGGATATATATATATATATCTATATTTATATACAGTCGAAGACATTTGAAGGTTGCAAGATGTTGTTCTTGCATGAAACATCATGAATCGTGAACCCAAGACATCAATCTGGTGAGGAGTAAGACTTGGATAATGCTGGATCTATGCACCTTACCATCCAAGATATATCAATCCTGATTTGGGTGTGTCTGAAACTAGAGAAACGAAACAAAATCCTCTGGTTTATGATATACTTACCCACTATCATAAGGGTTCAGAATAGTTTTTGGTTTTTTTTTGGCTCAGGGTTTGGTTTTTTTTTGCTTTCTTTCCTGGTACCATTTGCCTTGTATTTGCAACAGTTTGGAACTAGAATCTGTCGGTTTGCATGGTATTTGCTACATTTTGGCATGGTTACTATTTTGCATTTTGCATGGTATTTGCTACATTTTGGCATGGTTACTTTGCATTTTGCATGGCATTTGCTACATTTGGCCATGTTCGCCTTCCATTCTGCATGGTATTTGCCACGTTTTGGCACTTCAACCTCTCATTTGCATGGAAATTGCTACATTTTGGTACTTCAAACGTTCATGTGGGTTGCTTGAGAGTTTCTTTAGGCTTTCATTTCGGGTTTCATTTAAGGTGTCATTTAGGGTTTCATTTAGGGTTTCATTAGGAATTCATTTTTGGTTTCATTTAGGGTTTCATGTAGGGTTTCTTTAAGGTTTCTTTAAGGTTTCATCTGGGGTTTCATTTAGGCTTTCATTTAAGGTTTCATTATGTTTAGGGTTTCTTTAGAGTTTAATTTAGGGTTTCTTTAGGGTTTCATGCAGGGTTTCATTTAGGGTTTCATTTAGGGTTTCTTTAGGGTTTCATTTAGGGTTTCTTTAGGGTTTCATATAGGGTTTCTTATCAGGATTTCTTATCAGGATTTCCAAACGTTAATCTGGGTTTCTTTAGGGCTTCTTTAGGGTTTCATTTAGGGATTCTTTAGGTTTTCATTTAGGGTTTCTTTAGGGTTTCATTTAGGGCTTCTTTAGGGTTTCATTTAGGGTTTCTGTCGGGTTTCATTTAGGGTTTCGTTTAGGGTTTCATGTAAGAATTCTTCTCAGGATTTCTTATCAGGATTTTCAAACGTTCATGTCGGTTTCTTTAGGGCTTCTTTAGGGTTTCATTTAGGGTTTCATTTAGGGTTTCATTTATTGTTTCATTTAGGGCTTCTTTAGGCTTTCATGTAGGGCTTCATTTAGGGTTTCTTTAGGGTTTCATTCAGGGTTTCTTTAGGGTTTCTTTAGGGTTTCATTTAGGGTTTCTTTTAGGGTTTCTTTAGGGTTTCTTTAGGGTTTCATTTAGGGTGTCATTTAGGGTTTCATTAGGAATTCATTTTTGGTTTCATTTAGGGTTTCATGTAGGGTTTCTTTAAGGTTTCTTTAGGGTTTCATTTATGGTTTCATTAGGCTTAATTTATGGTTTCTTTAGGGTTCATTTAGGGTGTCATGTAGGGGTTTCTTATCATCAGGATTTCTTTAGGGTTTCTTTGGGTTTCAGTTAGGATACAAACAGGAGAGAATAAAGCAAAAGAAAAAAACAAGGAGGCAGTAAAGACAGGAAGCAGAGAAGCAAAGGAGCAGGAAGTAGAGCAGCAGAAACACATGACTGAAGAAAAGAAAAAGTAGAATAGTAGAAGTAGAAAGGCACAGAAGCACAAAAGCAGAAAAGCAGAGAAGCAGGGAAAGCAGAGAAGCATGAAAAGCAGAGAAGCAAAGAAGCATGAAAAGCAGAGAAACAGGAAAAGCAAAAAACAGGAAAGCAGAGAAGCAGAACAGCAGAAAAGCAGGAAAGCATAGAACCAGGAACCCCCAAAAAAACCAAAACCAACCGCGAAAAAAAAAACGAAAAATACATAGCCCTCCCTATCAAAATCTATCAAATAGCCATACATGGATGAAACACAGAATTTCAGACACATCAAGAAGAACCTCAAAATCCAACTGTCTCGAAAATAAGGCACTGCCTGGGAAGTGTAAGGAATCGTGCTGTGCCCAGAGAGCTTGCCACGGCGAAAGGGATTTGGAGCACGACCCCCTCCTCCTAGCGCCTGCCAGCTCGTAATGATTTGGGCCATGGTCACCCTGAGATGTGGTAACAGTGTGGTCATCCCAGAAGATTGATGACCCTCCATATGGACTCCATATGAATCACAGCAATTTAGCCGAGTTTTGACAATGGCACATTCGGGCTGTAGGGCCTTGGAGATGGAACCGAAGAAACTGTGATTCCTGGGAGATTTGGTTCTCACATAGTCAGTCAGGCATCTAATATGATATCGCATCTTTTACATCTTTTACATCTTTTACATCTTTTACATTATTTTACATTCTGAAAGCGGAATGGGTGAGAAACTCGTTCCCCATATGGGGTTGTCTCAAAACCTGGAACCCCTTTGCTCCCATGGTTTTTGTTGGGCCGCCAATGCCTGCGAGGTGTCAATCTGCCAGCACTGCTCTTTCGCGTTCAGCCGGAATCGCGCCCATAGTTGGTTTCTGTCGCCCCTGAAAATGTGCGGGAGAGTGTGCCATAGCACTGGTTAACGGTTAACAATCTTACAGGCACACACTGTACCATAGCCAAACTATTGCTTAGCAATGTTTAGCATGTGTTTCTCAATTCATAAAAGGCAAAGAAAAGTGCATTGTTTCCACAATCTGTGAAAACCAATTGTGTGATTTTGTCTATAATTCGACTTTTCCCTGGGATTTGGTTCTTTGTCTCTGATGTATGATGCTAAACTGGCCTTGGCTAGGTGGGACCCTAGAACTGCTGTGGCAAAAAGGTACGAGGCCATGAATTTTAACGAATTATAACACAACTAGCGTTTAAACATGTTTTTGATCATGTGTTCTATCATGCGTTTTACCCATTGTGTATTGTTTGCAGTGGTTTCCATCATGTGTCGTCTTTTAGGACAAAACAACAGCAACACAAAAAACAGCTGGGCTTTATCATTGTATTATCATGTGTTCATTCATTTTCTGTGTAACAATGTCCGGTACACATGTATCACTGTGCATTTTTGCATCATGTTCGAACGCCCTCAATTGCACACACACACATATATATATCATATATATATATATCATATATATATATATCATATATATATATATATCACATATATATATATATATCAAATATACATATATGTATCATGTATATATATAAATAATATATATCTCGGTTTTCTTTTTTCTTCTGATCATTATTTCCGTCATTTTCAGCTTTCTCCATGTTTCATGTTTTCTTACATTGTATATTATATTTCTCAATTGTGGCACTTTTCAATTCAGTTTTCATCAGCAAAACAAAACAAACAATGCAAAACCAAATCAGAGTTATACAACTACGTCCCATGAAACCACTGTTTCAGAATGATACTTTTATCATACTCCAATGATAACTCCAATCAATAATTGAACATGATATTGACATCATACTTCGTATTGCATCAACAAGTTTCGAATGACAATTCAAAACGATAAACACAGGCCCAACTCCGAATGGGAGATAGAATTGCTTAGAGTGGGATTCCAATTTTCAGACATCACAAAAAAATATCTTACCATGCCCCAAAGTCAAAGGACCTACATATCATATCATATCATTATATATTGTTTCCTGAAATCAGAATCCAATATAATCCAACATCAAGCTACCCGTATTACGAGGTAAACTGCATCCCTGGGGATTTCTACCTCCCAAATCGGAGCCTCACAATCGACCAATGTTTCTGACGCTGGGGTTCTGGTACGAGAGTCGCATATGTCACATGGAGGTTTCCTGAAATGAGCTACCCATAGCTACCCCAAATCGTCCAAAAGTAAAACCGTTTTATCTGTTCTTATCTATATAAATATTGAAACTCAAATTGAAACCCATGGATTGGGGAACCCCCATTTTAGGAACCCTCCGCATGGATATTTCCAAAGTTGCGATCGAGCCTGTAAATGATTTCGCTGGTGACCTCCGGAATTCCACTGGAAAAGTCTTTGGTGGTGCTTCGGAGGTACAGCCTCAGGTGTTCCCGATGTCAACGAACACTTGTTAAGCGGGCTTGCCATCAAGTCATGCAAGAAGAGGGGATAAACAGAGTCCAGGATAGTTTTTTGATGCTTCTGGAAACAACTTCTCTAAAAATCTAAACATCTGAACAAAGGTTCACAACTCAACAATGATCAATGCTGTGAGTCTCTCCGAAATCGCAGTCCTCTCTGATTCTTTTCCCACAAAAAAGAAGCCGTGCCATACGTGTTTTGCCTTGGACTTTTGCATCTTGGACAAGGTCCTCTTCATTTCACAGTCTTTTATGTGGTCTAGGAGTCTAGGATCTGGGAGTACATGAAGGACTACAGGCCGACACTGCGTGACTTGTAAGACTTACCAAGGACCATCCATTCAAACCCAAACTGCCATCTTCGGGGTTCATCATAATTATTCTGGGCCACCCAGCATCCCCCGGTGTTTTGTTGCCATGGCTCCTGCGATGCTCCAAATCCACGCGGATCTCGCCGTGGCTGTGGTGTCTGCTGCGCATGACTTCCCCAGTGACCTTTTGTCCACCGAGGGCTGTTGAGAAGCCGTGCAGCGGATGGATGGACTCAAAGCTGAAGCCGAAGCTGGTCCTGGGTGTCGGGCCAAGATTTGTGAGGATTGACAAGGTGTTTTCCACCGGCGCAAAAACCCAACTGTTTTGATGATTCTTATGGGGAAATCGATGGTCGTCTCCAGTGACATGACTCAGGTAGCAACTGATCAAGGTATCGTCAGGTCATATGGCGAGTCAAAACGGAACAGTAGATACCCTCAAATAGCTGGTGATGGATGATGATTCCCCCAAATATGGTAGTAACTGGTAGTAGGTGTTGACCTGTTTTGACATGTTTTGACCCATCCCATGTTTTCAGGCAATCTGATCCGACAGGTCACAGCAAAGGTGACATCACGTCATCACTGCTGGATATTTCGCTCGAATCTGCGGAGCTATCGCCTTGCTGCTTGTAGAAGCCTGCGGCATGTCGAGCTGTAGCATGCTGTAGCAACCCATGGATCCCATGGCAACTGCAAAAAGGACACGTTTCAGAACACAGTACTGCTTTCCTCTGATCTTAAATACCCCCGATACTGGCCCCCAAATAAATAGATGCAATACGAAAATGTTTATCAGGGTTTGATTTGGAGGGTAATTCATATGACAATGACAGTCTGCTAGGGGGAAGGTTTTTTGGTGTTGATTGCATCCCAGAAGCCGTCAGTCAAACACACTCCCAGCACTTGACTATGAGGATCAGCCAAGAGAGATGCAAATTGATTGATCCATTCCTGGCCAGGCGTGCTCACTACCGCTGGAAACCCTGATGCACAACCCAAAAAAGTGTTCTTCCAACAATTGTGGATTTTTTTTTACTTCTCAGCTTGCTTATCCCGTGCGGTCAAACAAACAAAACTGCGATTATACTGATACTTCCAATGTCTGACGAACACTAACATCTGAAACCGACTCCTGATTGGCTTGCCAGGTGAGATCCTACACCCAGCAACCCAGTCCTGTTCAGTCTTTGTATCTGAGCCAAAGCATTGCTGTTCACCGTTCACAGCTTTCACCAAAGGAGACGCTAGACCAGTCTTGACCTGTCAAGTGAGAAGCCAAAGTGCGATACCTTGTGGAACATTCTACTATATTATACTGTGGTAGTTGCGTCCCACACCTGCTTGGATCATACCATTTAGCAACTGGTTAGTAACCATAGTTATACCGTTACACCCTGTATGTGTAGTATATTAGTACATACATATGTATATATATATATACATGGCATAATTCACTTAGAGACCTTTGAGGATGTACTAACCAGGGTTAGTTGATTCTCCATTGGGGCCCAAAATTGGTCATGACTGGTCTAGGAAGGGTTGACAGCCCTGCACCTGCAGTCCATCTTCCATGCAGCATGAAGGTGCTCCATGCTCTTGACGTTCAAGTGTCAACCCCGAGGTTGAGGTCCTACACAGGTGACAGCACATCCTCTTTGTTTGGACCTTCCTGATCAGCTGAGCATGTTTCAATGTTCCACTTCAAGCAGTTAGTACCTGCAAACACATTTCAGCACCAGCTCACATGGTATTTGCTTTGCATATCTTTGCATCCTAGCGAACACCTTTCAACACATCGATGTGATTGACGGAAGTGTCTGTTGTCCAAAACTGCAGAGCAAAATGTAGCAATTGCTCAAGTTTGAAACATCTTGAAACAGTCAATTTATTGAAATGTAGTCAATGTATTGTAGGTCAATGTTGGTTTCAAAAGGTTTCTATTTGTAGAAATGTGGGAAACCTAATAATAAACCTACGGAGTTGGTCCGGGGATAAATTATTATTGGGCTGACTGTCAGACTACATTATTTCATATTGAAACCAACCAGAAAGTGCAGCCCGTCCCCGCCTCAAGGACAAAGCTTCATCCCAAGACAGAGATCCAAGAACAGATGCGGCCTGCAGAAGGTCGATGCCCGAATTTAAGGCCTAATGTGAAGCGAATGATCGGGAATTTAACAATCATAGATCCCCAACGGCGACGATTGACAAACGGAAATGGTTCATGATTGAATTTAGCACATTGATGGTGAATCTTGGACAGATTGCAACTCATCACCAAAAAACCGGTTAAGTGATCATGGTTTCTGATATTGTCACGACACGGACGAGCAAGTGAAACAAAAACTGAACTGATGACATCAACTGCGAAACTTATATCTCCGCCCACCTGACTTGGGAGCACACCGAGCATGCCAAGCGCCTGAAGGTTGATGCCAACAGGTTGAGTTGTCGACTTCATGAAACCAAACACCTGAGGGTCAATGGTTGTTGGACTTCATTTTCCACCACCCCTCTCAACAACCACCCAAAGTAACCCAAAGTGCATCTGAAGCATGCCTCTACCATACTTGCAACAGTTGCAGAGGTTGGAGCTTTGCTAGCAGACAGCTTAGCTCCGTGGTGGAGCCAAGGTCTTCTGCTCGTAGTATCGCAGGACCATTCATCCTAGCAACGAGAGCACGCCGGCTCAAGTCACCTCGAGATGGAAGTGTCTGGGTAAATTGTCATATTTCATTAAGCTGAAATAGCTGAAATAAGGTTCTTTGGGAGTTACCCTTACATTTACCATCATTCCAGTGAGGTCGCTGGGTGGTTATAATTCATCAGATTGTGTCAAAGAAAGTCCGAATCCTCGTCGCCATGAAAGTCGCTGAAGAGGCTGACCTGCACTGTATCTGCCGCGCATCAGGAATCCTCGAAGGATCTCTATCAAATTATTGATCTAACAATCAACCTAACAATCAACCTAACTATCTATCTATCTATGTATGTATGTATCTATCTATCTATCTATGTATGTATCTATGTATGTATCTATCTATGTATCTATCTATGTATCTATCTATGTATTTATCTATGTATCTATCTATGTATCTATCTATCTATGTATCTATCTATCTATCTATCTATCTATGTATGTATGTATGTATGTATGTATGTATGTATGTATCTATATATGTATGTATGTATCTATCTATCTATCCATCCATCTATTTATGTATCTATATACCTATCTAATTATCTATCTATCTATCTATTTATTTATTTATTGATTTATTTATCTTTCTATCTATCTACCTATCTTGTCCTGTCCTGTCCTGCTTTATCTTATCTTATCTTATCTTATTGTATCTATCTATTTGTCTTATCCATCTTATCCATCATGTATATGTCTTATCTATCAGATCCATCTTATGAATCTTATCTATCGTATCCATCGTATCTATATTATCTATCTTATCTAAATTATCTACCTTATCTATCCTATCTATCCTATCGATCTTATCTATCCCATCTCTCTCTCTATATATATATATATTATCCAGCTTTTCTATCCTACCTATCCTATCTATCTTATTTATCTTTTCTATCTTATCTCTCTATCGATCTATCTATATCATCTCATCTCATCTCATCTCATCTACGTACCTATCTGTCTATTGAGCTATCAACCCATCAATCTACCAATCAATCAATTTATCTATCTATCAAACTATTGATCTAGCTATCTGTCAACCTATCTATCTACACATCCAACTATCGATCTATCTCTCTGTCGATCTATCCTTCCGTCCGTCCGTCCGTCTTTCCGTCCAATGATCTGTCAATCTGTCTATTGATCTATCTAATTATCGACCTATCTATCTATGTATCTATCGATATATCTATCGATCGATCTATCTATCAATCTATCTATTGATATATCTAACTATGGATGTATCCGTCTATCTAGCTGTCGATCCATCCATCCATCCATCCATCCATCCATCCATCCATGCATCTATCCATCTATCCATCTATCTACTATCGATCTATCGTTCTATTGATCTATCGATCTGTCGATCTGTCGATCTATCTGTATTAGAATCCTCATGCACCTATGTATATATATATATATATACATATATATATATATATATGTACAAGTATTTACATCTACATATACATATACATGTGTGTGCACATCGGGCTATACAGACTATACGTACACGTGATATATCTACAAATAGCAATGTACAAACATGATCAAACAAGATTGTTCCATATATATATATATACATGTATACATGTTCAACATAAAATGGCAAGTATTGTGCATGTTTACTCCTTTTTCAAGTGACATTGGCATTTCGACTCATTTAGGGTTGCAGGGAGCAATTCCATGTGAGCAGTGGCTGCCAAACCATAAATGTTACATGTTATTCCATTCATTGCTGGTTGGTTAAGCACGGGATTCCCAATTCAGGGATTATCATAATTCCAATCTATCGGGTAGTCCTTCATCCTCTATGCTAAAATCAGCCAACAGAGGTCCCCTTTGTAAACTTGATCTCCAGCCTCCGGCATGAACTCGTTCATGTAGCTCATGACTTTCATGCGCACTGTGCTCATTTCAGGCAGCCTCTTGCGCGCATTTTTTCATGGTCACCCATGTCATGGGCCATGGCTATGTCTAAACATAGAGAACCCCAAAATTCCATGATTTATTGTGGTTCACGATCATGTTCGCTTCAACATGGGCATTTTCGGAGGGCTGATCGCCAAGTCATCGCCGCCTCTGGAGATCGATCTGGCAGATAGAATCATCTTCCTGCAACCAATAATGAAGTTGCAGGATGGCAAAATCACAAGAAACGCACACATTCTCATGTGTATGTATCGCTCCTCTATATATACATATATATATTTAAATACACATATAGCTACATAACATACACAGCATACATATGTACAGTATATAAAAATATATAATATATTTGTAAATATTTGTAATATTATGTCATAATAATGTGAATTCAGTTGGCCATATCATAGATTCCATCCCAGGTCGTTGCAGAGGCCGAGATCGATTGTCCGAAGGACCGTTTGGCTTGGATAAAAGGTGCCGCCGTGTGTTCAGCCCCGGGTGGGGTGATGCTACCGCATTTACATTGGTAGCGGAGCCTGATCGTGGTTTGAAGCGTTTTAGTGGTGACGTTGATGACCCAGGCAAGGCTCTGCGGCAATGGCAGAGCTGGGCGACTGCGAAAATGTGGACTATGAAGGATTTGAATCCAAAGCGACGTGCACCTTGCATCTACACCTTGTTGGACGGAGCCGCTTGGGAAGCGGTCGAACATCTGACATTGGAAAGCCTTGCGGTTGAAGGCGGCGATAAGGAGTTGTGGAAGGTGCTTGGGGACAGGTTCCCGGAGAAAGAAGCGACTGATCTGATGGGCGAGGCGCTTGGTGAAGCTTTTTGCTCTGTCGGCCACAGAAGGTGAGACAGCCAAACAATGGACAGCTCGAGTCCGTGAGACACGTTCGACAGGTGCAAGCGTCGAGCAAACACGGATTTCCCTGGACCTGCCCGAGGTTGGATCACACTGAACTGTGCTGGACTCAGTGAGGAGCAAAAGGCCATCATCAAGGCC
Organism: Cladocopium goreaui; assembly: GCA_947184155.2. Taxonomy (NCBI): domain Eukaryota; class Dinophyceae; order Suessiales; family Symbiodiniaceae; genus Cladocopium; species Cladocopium goreaui. Next base: position 198,078 of record CAMXCT020000462.1, on the reverse strand, counting down.
TGAGCAAGGCCTTCAGGTCATGCTTTCCGATGTACAAAGCTGGGTCGAAGGCCAAGAAGTCGATCGGTGCCGGCTGTGGACGACAACAGTCCGCGGCTTGCTGAATCTGAAGATGATCAGTATGAAGATGTGCAGGCCTTTCTGGCTGATCACTCTGGGACACAAGATCTGGATGCCATCGAGCTTTCTGAGGGTAGAACCGAGACGGCCAAAACAAATCAGGCTCGAAGCTTCACAAAGTCCACCGCCTCTGGTACTATTGGCTCACAGCGGAAATCTTTCCGAAATGAGATTGATGACCTCAAAAGGCGCACAAGATGCAGAAAGTGCGGCAAACTGGGCCACTGGGCTCGTGAGTGTAGGAGCTCTGCCACTGGAGTGGCAGAGTGAGGTTGCCCCTCAGCAACAGCCGCTGGCGATGTGGAGGTGGACGAGCACGAGGTCACGTTTGTGGTCTCAGCAGATGTTCTAACTGCCGAGAACGTGTGCGCAGCTGGACTGATTCAATCCCCAGGTTTTTGGGGTGGTTGACACAGGATGCGGAAAGACCCTGATTGGTGCAGATACCCTCACCCAAGTTGATGCTCTCCTTGCAAATCATCGTAGAAATCATTGTGTCCAAGAGGTGGACGATGTGTCTTGGGGATATCAAAGGAGCTTTTCTCGAAGCCGGTCCCCTCCAAAGCAGATACCGGCCGCTGTACGCCAGACAGCCGCAAGGGGGGGGGTGCCCGGTCTAAGTCCAGAGGATGTCACCGAGGTGACCGGGAACGTTTATGGTTCCAATGATGCGCCATTCAATTGGTACCAGGTGTTCAGTTCTAGCGTGTGTGACCACGGTCGGCTGAAATCCCACTTCGACAGCTGTTTATTCTACCTCCGAGACTCCAAAGGGGATTTGGTTGGTGTTTTAGCTGCACATGTCGATGACACCATATAGTAGCTGGAGAGGGGCCTGTCTCACTGAAGCCGTAAGAAAGCTCAAAGCAAATTCCCCTACAGAAAATGGCGAATAGGTAGTGGCGAGTTTTGCGGTATGGAATCCAACACGCTCAATGTCCAACTACAATTGAAATCGCTCATCATCAACAGGAATATGCCAAACACCTCAGACCAATTTCCATTTCCAAAGGACGTGCCCGAAACAAAGACCCACCAGCCACCGACCGGGAAGTAGAGGCCTTGGGAGCAGTGAATGGTGCTGCAAATTGGCGTTGTAGTCAATCGCGGACAGACCCCTGCACGCAAACCCTGCACGCAGGTGTCATTTAGCCAGCAGTGTTTTCCCGCGCCCAAGGTCAGTGATCTGATTTTTGCCAATCAACTTGTCCATCGTGCCAGACAGTACTCTGACGCGTCAATCGTGGTGAAGTATTCCTTGGGATCAATTGGCAGTTTGCTTCCGCTCCGATGCCGGGTTTGCGAATTCTGGTGTCACTTCAACACGGGAGGTTTAATTCTGAGTTTTGTTGACAAATGTTTAGACTGGAATGAGTCATTGCCATGGTCTCCAGTTCAATGGAAGTCGCAGAGACTCCCCAGAGTTGTTACTTCCACACTTGGCGCTGAGGCACAGGTATAACAGAGGCCAAGCAGGGCTCTTTCAGCCTTCGAGATGTAGCCGTCACTCAGATCTAAGGTTTTCATAGGCGTGACCGACTGCAAGAGCCTTTATGATCACATCACATCCTTGTTTCAGTGTCAAGATGTGATGACAAGAGAGTGGCAATTGATTTGGCAATCATTAAGCAGTGCTTAGGCCGTACCAAGCTGTCAATTAGATGGGTTCCCACAAACTTGCAGCTGGCAGACGCATTCACCAAAGACAAAATCGATCCATCAGATCTCATTCGTGCAGCCTTGGACATTGGTGAAGATCAACTCAATGATGAAGCAAGTGTTCTAGTTGCTGAGAAACGTCATAGAGAGTATCGTAACAGAGTTCGTTCAGCACAAGAAGCCACCGAAGCCGAAAACAAACGCAAGAAGTCCGTAATTCAGTAAGCCTCTGTATGCCGAGCTTGTCAAATTTTTACGTCTTTCTGACTTGATTGCCTAGGGACACTCTTGAGGGTTTCGGAAAAACATGAACGCTTGAGGGTGCAGTGTGAAGTGCATGAGTGATTGACAGTTTGTCGCCGTGTATATCTCTCCAAGGAAGTCCCGGATATCATCATCGTTTTTCTCAGCCTGTTCAAGTGTTTTTGCGCGTGAGCGATGTCTCGCAAGTGCATGAAGCCAACGGAAGTGCCTGAGGAGGTCCTCCAGATTCTTCGATCTTTGAACAGCCAAGGAGTCCTTCAAGATGCCTTGCTTCAGATGGCCTGTATCTGGCGGTTCGTCCATGAGCGATGCAGCTAAGCGCCGTGGAGACGAGATTTCAGAAAGTGATGGCTTTCAGCTGGATTGTGATTCGCCCAAGACTGCAGGATCCGATGTGCTCACTCAGGTCTCTGAAGATGGCACAGTCACCGTGCGTGGTGTTCCGCTGCCGCGTGGAGTGACAGATCTGGATACTTGGGGCCGCACCGTGTGCACATTGCCCAAAGTTGAGAAGCGTGGCATGAATTTTGATGAGTTGATCAAAGAGTCCAAGACTTGTCCTGACACGCTTCGATACCTTCGCTGGGTGAAATCGAACCGCCAAGGTGAAGGATTTGGGTGATTTCATGAGTCTGAAGCCGCCACTTCGCAGTGCTATCCTGGCACCTCTGAGGTGCGCAAATTGAAGTGAATCCTAGGTCGTGTGGCCAAAGATCATAATTGATCATATTACCTTTGGCCGAATGCCGAAGAAGAAGATGACAAACCTGTTTTTTTGAATTTGAGAGTTTTTGGGGGATGTGAATTCAGTTTGGCCATATAGATTCCATCCCAGGTCATTGCAGGGGCTGAGATCGATTGTCCGAAGGACCCTTTGGATTGGATAAAAGGTGCCACCGTGTGTTCAGCCCCGGGTGGGGTGCCGCATTTACAATAATATATATATATATAATGCAGATCAATACGCTCAAAGTTGATTCTACACTTGCTCAAAAATTAACATTGGTACTTGCAAGCTTTCAGTGTCTGTATCAGGCAATACAAAGCTAAGACAAGCAGCAGAATCTATCACCTCTGACTTCATAGCAAGAAACAACGCTCCTGCTTTGCTGGCATATTTGAACTAATAAACAATACACGCAAACTACTGAAGGCTGAACAAAGTTGAGCATGTGGTTTTGCAGGTGAATATACGTGAAAAAGCAAACCTGGCGGTCAAGCCGGAACCATCCCAAGAACCAGCCCTACCGTGCCTCACTGTACCAAAGATCAAGAGAATCCGTGCCAGTATCAGGAATAGCACTGGCATATTGGAAGTGATTACACTCCTGGCAGGCTGAGGAGTATGGCAGCTATGTATCTGAGGGCATGTTTTTTTGGGTTGTAAAGAACTCTTTACGACATCTGGGGATGTGTCAAAACCGACATTGTCTTTGGGGAACATCCATGAGGACCAGCTATTTTGGTTACCTAACGGTTACCAGGGGTTTAACCCCTGGGTATCAGGCCTGATTTCCAAGAGCCTCCACCTTCTGGAAGATGCCTGGATGGGGATCTGGAAACCATGGGATGGAACAGGTCTCTCTGTCCCATCAACATGACAATCTTGAACCTACCAGGAACCTACAAATGAGGATTATCTTTGTAATCAACATCTCTCGTTGGCAATTTGAACCCCTTGAAGAATATTGGTAATTGGGGATGTTCATTCCAAATGGAAGGTAAAACATCTATAATTTCAAGTCATCGATCATATGGTTTTGCCAAAACATTGGATACCCCTGGGGGTACGGTACCCCTACGCTCGAACCTCGGCTTATCAGAGTTTTGGATCTTGAAAATGATCTCTTGTTATCTAACACTCTAACCCAGTGTAAGGATTACCTTATATAGTGACAAAGCTCCTAGTGTTTTGCTTATGCAATAACAAGCATAAAAGATCATAAAAGGTGGTGTGTTGATATTACAGATTCCGACGTTATAAACCGTCACATTTTTCAATTATATTATGAATATATTTGTTTTTTTGTTTCCTTGTAAAATGTCCGTCAGAGCCGACATGGGAAATCAGCCATGTGATCTGACATTTCAAAGAAAACGAAATGTGTTAATTCGAAAAGGCTTTGGAATGCCATGGACTCCATAGACTGGGAGTTTACAACACACAACAAAAAATCAAAAAAGAATTAGACACTTGAAAAACGAGCCAGAACAATATTGTCGTTTCTTCAAATATGTTTTCTTTTTTTGCAGGGGCAATACCACAATGTATTAGAACAAAAACACCGTTTTTTCTATTTTTCTTGGCTAGACCCTGTCTGTTGCTATCAGTCATTTGCAGGCTCACTTTATCTCACTTTTTTTGATTGAAAAAAAACGTGGTCTTTTTCAAAGGGGAATTGGCAATTCATCAGGAACCCCCCTTTTGGCATCCTGAACAAATGGGGACCCGCATGGAATGACATCGAAATACGCACACGGGTGGATCGATTTCATAAGGGTTATTAGGAGGGGGATGTTTATGATCTACCCTCTGGTAAAGTAACATACTAGCTATGGAAAACCACCATTTTTTTATAGGTAGATCAACAATAAATGGCAATTTTCAATAGCTATGGTAGTTTACCAGAGGGTATTTTTTTCCGTGCCTACCCCAATTATTACCGCCATCTCGGTTGATCCTCGCCTGTTCCAAGAGCCGGCAAGGCTGACAAGTCCGATATCTCTGAGTGTGGCAAAGGCAGCTTGAGGCATTTGGCCGGCTGTTGTGGCTTCCTCAGCCGGTCACGAATGGTGGGAATAAACATCGTTAACCTCCGTTCATTTAACATTGGAATTGGACATGCAAAACTGCATGGGCATCTGACATATTCTAAAATCATGTATATAAATGGGAACATCATCAAACTAATTGGAGGATTTTCCAGCAAAGTGTGTTTGATTGCCAGAGGGCAATCGATGGCTTTGGTAGATCGTTCCTCTTTTGAGGCACAGCCATAGCTCAGTTTTTGTTTGGCGCCTTCATGAGATAAGGTGTCAAGCGGAGCAAGAGTGCATCGCTGGACAAATGGGACCTCTTGAATGTCACCCCACATTTGTTCAACCTGCTTGAAAAATCTGAAAATACAATTTACAGGAACCCATGGTTTGCATCAAATTGTGCTGTTTCGTTTCCGCCGGATTTGTGCTTTCAGCCTTCATGGGACATGGCTTTGTCCAATTTGTGGAGCATATCATATCTTTAAAATCTTTCAAATCTTAGAGTCTTAGATGACAAACAGTCGAAACTTTGGGTCCTTTGAGGGTACCCTACTTTCAAACAACCTTATGTGCGGCTGCCCCATGACATCCCATGACCCTTTTCAGCCAGGTTGCTGAATCTTCACTGCGACCGCTTTGCCAACATCCAAGGCCAAAGTCACTCGAGTGCCTGACTTGTCGGTCGCTGCCAAACGAACTCGGCCATTGCGCCCGTCCAAGGCAAAGTTGCCGCTGACGTCACCTTCGCCGTCAAAGGTGGTCCTCAGGGATCAGGGCAGGCTGGCACACAGCTTTTTGCCATCAACGCTTGTATAGATGAATGATGAATGTACATCCATCCCCAAATCAGGCGTGTGACAAACCAACTGCAGATTGCTGCCTTTTGTTTGAGTCTGAACGTCCAAATGTGTAAAAAGACAGGTACTAGCTAGCACCCTTGGTAGCATGTTTGCGAGGATTGCTAAGGAAATTATCAACGACGCACTCGCAGTGGGTCTATGGTTCTTACGCGGTCCACAATGTGTTTGATATGATTCGCCCGACTTGCACCCTTTCAAGGACAATAATCTAAAGTTCCTTGGGAAACCAAATCTGACTTTACCACAATCATTCTCATAGTATCTCATAGTCACAGTATTGCCAATGTATATAGTTTATTAATCAATTATTTCCCTGATGCTTCAGCATTTTTCATTTCATTTCGCGCTTCGAAAGGGTCATCCCTTGCAGCGTAATGCACACAAATTAAAGGTTCTGGAAATCCGGCAACCATTGTGCCCCTGTACGGATTGGAGTGCTGGCCTTCGCAGCAGACGCAACCCATTCTTCCAGATCCTGGGCTGTGTGGGGGACAGCACGTGTCCTGTCGGAGCCCAACAGCCGGTTGAATTGATTGGCAAAGGTAAAAGCCAATGCAAGGCAAAATCTTCCAGGGTACTCCTTGTGTCTGGAAGTATTGAATTCGCCATTAGGATTCTTCCCAATAGCAGCTCTCGTTGGCCTGACCGCGTCACTAAAGGCCTTCTTGTAGAGGTCACAGCGAAAAAACGGCATGGCCAGAGCTAATAGGCCCGTGGGTTTGACAGCATCTGCACCCCACTGGTACTGTGCAACGTGATGGAGTTGAAGTTCCGGCAACATCAAGAGTAATTGGACGATGGGGCTAGTCCAAATACTTGGTCTTGAAGCATCGGCTGGCCGGGCAGGGTGTTCTGCTACGAACAGCCCACCACACTGAATGTGGATGCAGAGAATCCAGATTGTTTGCAGGAAAAACGAACTACCAACTGCACATTGCTTGAGTTCACGAAATGTCAAACCTTCCAGGCCGAACAGTCTGTCAAAGGATCTGAGCGGCCTCGGCCAAAGCGTCTCTCCAGGCGGAGCCGGTGTATACCGGGCTTCAGAAAAGGTCTCGCAGGGTGGGCCACACAGCGTAGCAGCCACCCTGCCGGACAAATACAGTGCACTCAAGGTTTGCCAGGAAGTTGTACCAGTCATGAGATTACCATACTCAGTCGATACCGCAGTATCTAGTGACAGGATCACGACCTTCCAATTGCTGGTTTCCGCCAGCTGATGCAATGCTTAATGAAAATCTCCTTCACGTCTGCGCCCGCTAAATAGATGCACTACCAAAAACACTGGTTGTTCTTGTATGCTCTTATAGCGAGGACAGAAAGGGGTGATCGGCAAATCAAGGAAAGAGCATTGTCGCAAGTGCTGCAACCAAGCCTCCTGACAGCCATATGCTCGTGGCACGGGCTGGTATACCCGAGATGTGGTTTTTGGATGGCGGAGAGTTCCCAGCCCACCATAGACAGCAGGTCGATGCGGCTCAGGTGGAGCCTCAACACAGTGCTTCAAGCTAGACTCTAAAAACGAGATACGGCTGAGCACTTGATATCTGGGAAGCCCCGTAGCAAAATCAGCATACAACTCATCAACGATTTGTTCAGCCTCTCCATCCAAAAATTCAGCGATAATCTCCGGCAACCAGTGATCACCCCAGGCAAGGAAGACAAAAGCAAGCCAATTGTCCCATAATGGGTTATTGTCACCGAAATCAATGCAGAGAATCTGGATCCAGGTGTCAACCAAATCTTGTTTAGCAGAGTCTGACGGGCCCAACGGAAAATACTCATGGAACCATTTCTGAGTGGCTTCCGATAAGGCGTCACCAATCCGAGCACCTCGATCCATGGCATTCTCCGGTTGGTCCTGGATGACCAGCTTAGCAAAACATTCATCCAGTTCCATTTGCCATGCTCGTCGCTGCTTATCAAGACAAGTCTGCTGCTCATGGCGCGGTCCCAAGGTGGGCAAAAACTCCCTGCGGGCAAGGCCAACAACCTGTTTAGGCATCTTCTCAGCAGAATATTCAACTTGACACCCTTGGGTGGAAAGGGCATGGAAGCATGGGTTATACCCAAGGCTCTTAGGTATGTAAGCTAAATGTTGCTGCAATCTTTGCGTGGTCCAACAGAACCTGCCACAATGCAAACAAATGGTCCCTTGGAGAAATGGTCGTTCAATAGAGAAAAGTTGGTGTTTACGTCTCTGATGCGCCAAGAGTCCTCGTCGAGACATGAAACTAGCCCCACAGAAACACGCATGACTGCAGGCCTCTGGCACAATGTGAAAAGGATCAGGTTTGAAAGTAGCCCCTGCCTGCTTCAAAACAGCGAAAGCCTGCCGATGGAGGCTGGCCACCTCTTCCATTGTCTGCTCTTGCATCCGATGCTTTCGTGCGACTGCTTTGACTTTGGACCTCCATGGGAATCCCTCCGTCTGCCAAGCGTCAATGAGATCAGTCAGATCCACTGACCAGCCCTCCGGCAAAACAGTGGGGTCAATATCCTGCATCCATTGCAAGTCTGCTTTCAGTCCTGCTAACCATGGGTCAGTGACTGTACTCTCTTCCAAATGAATCACATTTTGGAGAAAGAAAGGACCTACAGCGAAAACCCTCTGGGCATAGAGCAAACGATCAACTGCTAAACGTGCACGTACGTCCAGCATCTGAGCTTCGAGGAAAACTTGTTCATTACTCTGTGCCCATTTCTCGATCGGTAACCGAAGAATCTTCTTGAGGCAACGAATGTAGAAGCCTGTGAGACGCTTCAGCTGCTTGGGTGTTGGGGTATGCCAAGCACCAAGTCCGAAGAATAATTTGGACACGATTAAGGATTGAAACAGCTTCAGGCGAAGCCTTGTCGGCAAATGCCGGTTGGTCAAAAGAGGTCGGGACAAATGTGAAAATGCGGAGCCTGCAATACCAATGCGCATAGAAAGCTCACTTTCCAAACTGTGATCCGAAGCGAAAATAGTGCCCAAATGCTTGTAGACCGGAACAAAATGCAACCATGCTTCCGTTCCATCTGAGAAAACACAAGTGGCACCCGGCTTTGAAACCAATTGAAATTCTTTGCGTAATTCACTAGCACCCGACCCTCGAAAGGAAACAACTGCATTGGTTTTCCCTAAAGCAAAATTCAATGTGAATCCTCGATCATGCAAACAATCTCGTACTGCACAGAGAAGTTTGAGTAACAAAGGTACTAGGTGTTCAGGCTGAGATGTGGCAACAGGCACAGCAATGTCATCTGCCCAAAGAATGCTTGGGAAAGTGTCCACTTCACCGGGAAAAACCGGTGAATGCACGGAATGCAGCACAATCCATTCATCAATATCTTTGGCCACAGACGTCATCAAAATGTGGAATACAATGTCTGCTAATGGACTTCCTGGTCGAGTCCCTCGTCTTGTGTGGAGAAATTGCTGACAAGGAAGGGAACACCATGTCTCAGCATGAATGTCACAAACCAATCTCACCAATGTAGATGGGGCTCCTAAGTCAGCTAAAAGTCCTGGAAGCTGACAAGCTGCATTCAGCTTAGCATTCGGGTGACCTGTGCTTTTCAAGACGTCAAGGACCGCATCCAGATTTTGGGACGAAGAAACCCCTGTTACAAGTTCCCTCACAAGATGATGGAACGCATTGGAAAGGTCAAGGAAAAGGACTGCACTGCTCACTCGCCTCGCATCAGCAATGGTACCAAAGATGCGTAACGCCTGTGAGCCGAACATAACCTGCTGCCCAGGGAATCCACCTAACTGACCAGGTGCCTTGGCATGCTCCAAATGACTCATAATCCTCTGTCGCAGGACTGAGTGTGTGCGTTTGGCCATATTTCCTAGTAGCAGGATGCCTCGAAATTGCTGGGCAGTGGTTGGAGCCAAGCATTTCGGAATGATAGCAACGGGTCCACCCTTATATGAGAGCGGTTCCATCTGCCATACAAATTCTTTCAGCAACAAATCATGATACCCAGCCGCAAGCGGGCAAGCAGCCAAGTGGAATAGCTCCGATGGGAGCGGGTCATCCCCAGTGGCACGATCTGGAGCCGTCTTCCGAAATGCATCTTCCAGAGCAAAAAGCGAGGGTAACTCCTGACATTCAATTTGACTAGGGGCATCAAACAGAGCACACATCTGTCTGGTGACACACGTCCGCAAAAGCTGGGGCATACTTGTGGGCGTACCTGCTTCAAGCTGGCTGAAGTGGTTAACCCATTGGTCTTCAAGGCCTTCCAACTGAAACGGTGGCGTGGTCATGCGTCTTTGCTGGAACCTCGGTAAGGAGCGCCGAACAGTCTTCCATAATTGCTTGACCTGAGCGGGACCCAGATATTCAGTGCAATCCTGGAGCAAGTTATCGAAAAAGGTGACATCATCCTGTCTCAGTCTCTTGACAACTAACCTGCCGAGCGCACGAAATCGATGATATGCAACAGCAATGAGAGAGTCTTGTTGACACAGCAATTCATCAAAGGTAACCAGAAGGTTACTGGGGAATCCATCCACCAGGGAGTGGAGCCAACATGCAAACCAGGCGGCTAATACCGTCTGTCGCTGGGCTTTCTGGTGCGATGCAAGAGCATTGCGTGCGTGCCGCTTCTGGCAGACTATATCCCACGTCTCCGTAGACATAGTGGTCTTGCGTGGCACACCACCTGGTTTAACCTGCACATCCCACAGGCTGTTGATGAGATCTTGCTGGATTTGGTGAGCATGAGTATGGACATCAAGATGCCATGCATAGGTCGGCAGTTCAGGCAAATGCTCAGGTCTCAAAGGTGGCAAATTCATCTTGAAAGGTTTGGGCCGTGCCACTAAGCCTTGAGCAACTACTTGTCGCTTAAAGGTGACCACTGGGGCACGATGATCTTCTTTGTGGAGACCAACATCAATCTCAGTGCTGACCCAAGACTTGCATGAATCATAAGTCCACTCCGCAGGAAGACCAACAAAATCATTTCTACACCAAGCTCCATTGTTGTGCAGCCAGGTTCCTCCGTCCCCAACATGGCATGTTTCAAAGGTGGAAGGGAGGAAAAGACCTTGCTGCCGGACAAACTGAATGAAACCTTCTTCTTTACCATTCCCTTTTTCAGCTTGGAATGGTCCAATGTGTGGGCATGGCTCAGCTCCGACCCGAGCATTAGCATCACACAAAAGAATGCGTGGCCAGGTGCCATATTTAGTGGGGATCTGACCGGCAACAGTGCTCCACCATGCGTCAATTTCAGTCTGTGCAGAACCTGTATGGGGCGCATGTCCTGCAATCAAAATAACCTTGAAAAGACTTGTCTTGAGCCGCAAAATGAGATACCGTGGATCCACCGCAATCACTGCAACATCCTGCTGCTCAATGTACACTTTCTTTGCCACTCCATCTTTATGAAGAAACCCCACAGGACGATCTCTCGTCAATCCAATCAGAACTCCATAATGTCCACCTGAAGTCGCAGCAGAACGATAGAGCCAAAATCGGGAATCATGCGCATTGGACAAGCGCTTCAAGCGGGTTTCTTGGAGAGCAAATATGTGGATTTGTTCATCTGCCATCTGCTGAAAAACACTTTCCTGCCTAGCCGGCCCTTGGAATGCCTGCGACCCTTTCTTCTTGCAGGACACCAATGTCAGAACATTGCATGTTGTAAGTGTCAACATCAGTTCACCAACCTGTTCACAATCCTGTGCCAAAATTGGTGGAGGTGAATCATGAAGGGTATCCGGCAAGGTGGATGGCGCAGCAGGCAACAAGAGATCATTAAGGTCCCAGCTTACATCATCTCTAAACAGGAACCAAAACCATTCAGCATTGGAAACAAAGGCACGGGCCGTCACATGCGCAATCCATGGTTCCAGGTCCTGGAGTGGGGCACCCAAAGCAGCTTGGTGTGCCAAGGTGTCAACCAACTCATTACCTGGCTCTCCACAGTGAGCTTTCACATGATGATATTTCAACTCACTGCGAAATCGGCGCTGAACACATTTGTGGAGGCTACGCAAGAGATGACCTACAGTTGGCGACGGAACAGCATGCCACTCACCTGCGGATTGCTTCCCCACAGTGAGAGAATCATAGCATAAATGCACATCAACCAACGCAGTGTTCTGGACCGCGCCTATCAATTTCAAAATGTCATATGCAAATTTCATGGCAATGATGCTGGCCGAAGTCTCGGCTTGGTATGAATTCTTGGCATTTGAAAGAGCAGTAGACAAAGCTCCAGCAAACATCCATTTGCCTTTCACACAGACAAAGGCAGCGGCTGCTGCTCCTGCTCTGGTTCCCTCTGCATTGGAAATGTAGGAACCATCAAAATAGATGGAGACATGCGTGCCACCAGCATTCGGCTCCCACCATTCGTTGGTCCAGTCATAGCAAATTGGCAAGAAGGGAAATGTCACAGGAAGGTCGTAACAAGGCAAAAAGAAATGAGCATCTAACCACTCAAATGCAATAATGACTTGCTTAAAGGTAATGCGAACAAACTTTTCCGCCAGCTTGTCCTGCTCCAGCCAAAAACTGACGCAGCTTCCTGGTGCCAAGTTGTGTGCAACCATGTTGAGGTCCCAGTTGCGACCCTGCAAATAGCAAGTGGTGGCTTCAGGGATCGGATCCCCCGAACGTCCAAGCAAATGCTTCCAGAGTTGTTTCGCACAGCTGGGCGGCTCTACCAAAGCTGCAAAATGCTCAACTAAGTGCTGGTTGCCAGCGACCAACACTCGTTCTAGCACAATGGCTACCTCAGCATCGGCATTAATTGGTAATGTTCTGCCATCAATCACAAAGCAAACTTCATCAAGCTCTGAGCCAGATTGGACACATCGACTCATTGTCTCTACCGTAAAGACTTGACATTCACGACCACCCAAAGTGTCAATCCAAAGCTGTTCGGCTTGTTTGACCAGGCAAGCGGATGAGTCAACTTCCTTAATCTTAGGCATACGGCACACAGGGTGGTTCTCATCAACAAACCAAGCAATGAGCAACACATGGGATGGAGATCTTTCCGAACGCATTCTGTGACCCTTCCTTGGATGTTCACTGGGTTGTTTGACAGTTCTTGAATGCACTTGCAAGAGGCCTAGGCCATCAGATCCAAGTTCCTGGAAAGGCAGCGGAGGATGCCACTCCGCAGGCAAAAAGGCTCTGGTGATCTGCACATAAAAGCAATCGCCATCACGCACTGGCCAAAGGACTTGTGCATCCCAAGCTGCAAGTGCATGACGAATTTGACAACTAGCCCCTTTAAGGTGGCAATCTCGTTCATATCCAACACTTTGCAACAGATCACGCTTAGCAATGTTTTCAGGGACATTCACAACAATCCTGTTGGGATGACCAACATTGATGGCGACATCCTTAACCGTGACCAACAGTGCGGACATTGTGTCAAATGGATGTTGAATCAGGATCACATGCCCCACAACACCTGATTCCATCGGTTCAGGGGCAGGTTGCACCAGAACAACTTGAAAAGGAACTCCTGGATCCAGCAAATCATGCCAAGTCCGTCTTAGGATTTCAAACCATTGCAAGAAGTCGTCAAACAATGTAGCACGTCTGGAAAATTGACATCTGCTGCGACCGGTTCCCGGTGAAACAAACCATGTCGAAAAGACAGCGGCTTTGGACGTCGCTGCTTGTTGAGAGGTTGCAATTGCCCATACCGCATGCAAATCTTGAATGACTTCTGGTTGCATCTGAATTGGCGTTTGTCCTGGAATAAAAGGTGCAGCCTGTGGGTTGAATTGAAAACACCCCGCAGTTTGCATGAGCGACAAGTCCTCAAAAGGTACAGTGTCAATATCAAAGTCCTCTTGTCGCTCTTCTTGTGGTTCAATCCGTACCCGAAGACTCTGGCCAGAAGCGACATCAAACCATTGGTCCTCGATGAGAAGATGAGGAAATTGGATGATGGTACATCGCCTCCCAGCACAAAAATGAGCTATTTCCATAGTACGGATAACATCAGCCAAGTGTGTTCGACTACCTATGGAGAAGGCACCTTGAATGATACCTTCATTGGTATAACCTTCCAAAAGGGCTGTGAGCACCAGAGCTTCATGTCCTGGTGTTTTTCCTTGCTCCAAAAGAAAGTGACATGTAGACCGCTGCACTCGAAAGTGAGGAGGCCTTGGTTGAACCAGATAAATCGAGAATTCCCTGTTCGGGTCCAGTCGATCAGCCCAAAGATGGCGGAGATCCTCAATCCATGTAATGGCATGCCCTGACATGCGCATATTCCTTGACTGGTGGCAAATGGGAGCACGCAAATGATCTACATACCAGGTGGTGACTTCCATAGACAAGGTATCAGACCATGGATCAAGGTCACCATGCAGCTGCATCAAATGACCAAATTGAATACTCCATTCAAACTCTCCATCATGTTTGGGTCTTGCTCTACGAGGCAAATTCGACGTAGGTAGTGAGACAGGGAAATCATCTGGCTCCTGAAACTCAGCAGGTTTGCAAGTAACAACCTGCTGGAATAAGTTGACATCCTCAACATCTTCGGCAATCTGATCAGAGTAGAGGTCAATAGCATGTGGGGAAATCTCAACCACAAGATGACTACCTGTGTGCAAAAGCAATTGTTCACCAGGTAGATACGTGCAACCTTCATACTGCACCATTGCTGGCCGATGTGAATGTTCATTGGGCACCACAAGCCTCAGAATCGCACTCACCGCTTCACGAGAACGTAAAACATGTGCAAACCGTCGAGTCAAAACCTGCAATGAGGCTACCCCACGTAATGTGATGAGGACCCCATGCACATCAATGGGTAAAGCTTGGTGTACAAGCACATGGACTTCCTGGGCAACTGTTGAATGCTCTTCCTGTTGGGCAGCTGGGGTGCCCGTGAGCACCCCTGGCAGGACAAAGAAGTCAGCTGGTGAGGCGCGTAACAAATGATCCCGCCAAGATGTCATGAGTTCAGCTCTCCACACAAGGGGGTCATCAGAAATTCGAATAAGATGTGGGGCTCCACAATGGAAGTGTGGATGGGCGTTAAGATACCAGACAAAAACCACAAGATAAGGTCCTGCATCCAGTGAATCTCTCCAGTGAAGTCGATCAAAATGTTGTTGTAGCACTGGTATCCATCCCGGTCTACCATCAGGTATGACAAACGGCAGTTGCGAAGGAAAAGCTGCGTTGTCAGGATGGAGGAAGTCTGGTTCATTTGGTCTCATATAAATTTCAGTCGAGGCAGAGCGCTGCAATGTGTCACGGAGCATAACATCATCCATTTGCAGCAAGTGAGCAATGTCAATAGCAATTCCTCTGCCAATAACAAGGCGAAATGCTTGTCCCATGTGCACATTGACAACTAGTGCGTCATCAATTGGGAGCCGACCAAACCACAAACTACAATGGTTGTGCCTATTCACAGGTGGGCAATCAGAAGTCAATTGCAATGCAGCCAAAAGCCTCTCGAGATTCACCCTCCTATGAAGGACAAATGCAAATGTGTAAGGAGAGCGTTCCATGTCCGGATCTGAATCATAAACTGACAACACTATTGACCTGAGTTCCGAGGAAGCTCTTTGTGTGACAATAAGCTGTCCAATAGTTCCGATGGCAGCATCCTCTGGGGTAGGATCAACAACGTGAAAATCAATCTGCTCAGCATCGCTAATTCTGTCTCTCCATGTGTCAAGAATGACATGCCTCCAAGTCAGAACATCTGCAGACAACAGGGAGATGCGAGAGGAATGACATCTTGTAAAACTAGCATGATCAAGAAACCAGCTTTCAATCCTTCTTGTCGGCGACATTTGAGCAGGTGTTGTGATCACCTCTTCGGCAAACCGATCAGAAAGTGTCCGGAATGCTTCCGGCAAATTGGCCATAGCCAGTTCATTTGGGCCTCGGAACACTGGTGGCTCCATTCGTGCAGCCTCTTCTGCTGCCGAGATGGCCTCTAAGAATTCATCTGTGAAACTACATGCTGGTTCTGGCACAACATCAACCTGGACTCGTTTCTTGCTTGCATCTACCTGTACTAGGCTATTGAGATCCTGCGGTGGTGCATCTTGCATCACTTCCTGCTCAGGCAAAACTTGCAAAATGATTCCCATTCCATTCCACGTTCCAAATTGCGGTGTTAGCTGGTGCGCCTCAGGGTGCAGCCAAACCAGGCTTTCATCCGAAATTCTGGCAAACAAGGGGAACAGGTAACCAATATCATGTCTAGTACATGGGTTGGGTACAGCAACTGCACATCGAACAATCACTGAAGGAGCCACTGGCGCAAGAAATTCAAGAGAGACCAGTGTTGATCTTCGTTCCTGTGCCCCTTGCGATAACAAAACATGGGCGATGTGCTCTTCAATTTCAGCTCGAGGAGTAAAATGAGAGACAACATCAATGAATAGAGGCTCATCTGGTATGACCTGATACCGCCAAGGATGGGTGAGATCCTCTCTCCACTCAGCAGGGTCCCCTCCTAGGAAAGCTATCCTAGGCTGAAAACAGGCAAAACCCGACTGATGATCGATGAACCAAGTATAGACGGAGAAGAGGAGCTCCTCTTCTTCCGGACGGTTAGGAGTGCAACCATTGACATGTTGCTGCACTAGCCGCTGTAAATCCAGGTTCCACTCTTGCAAATGACGGTCTCCTGAACTTCCACTGCTACTCAAGGTGTCAACTTCATGGTTGTGTGCCTCCTCCCTCAAGGGATTTTGCATGGCCAGAAAAAGATCACCTTCGTCCTTCTCAGTATGACTTCCAACTTGCAGTTTTGAAACATCATGAAAAAAGTTCGTGACGTCCTGCAATGGTTGTTTGAATGTAGTGGTTGAGCCATCAGAGGGAATCTGGAAGGTTGAAAAATGGTCCGCATCAGGGTCTTCCACTTCAATATTCACAGTAGCCAGTTGTCTGACTTCTTCCTCATCCAACAAGCTAGGTGAGTAACCTTCATTGCCTTCATGGCCAGCAAGACGGTGGAGAATATCGGTATCAGAAAGTCCATTCTGTGTCCACTCAACTATCTGCTGAGTTGTGCATGTAAAACGCTCAGTTGGTGGTAATGCAACTCTGAAATAATCTCCATGTGCAATGCGTCGTGCATGCAGGTCAGTGTCTTGCCATCGTTGATTGCCATGCCAAACAAAACATCGATCCCCTTCCATCTGACAGTAGACGTCTGAATTTGCCAAAGTGAGAACTGAAGCTCTGTCAATCCACTCAGGTACTGGCAAAACAAAACGCTGTGTCTTGGGCCCTAGCCGGAACCCTGGTTCTGAGTTATGGGCGTGCAATTCCACATCAAACAGAACAAGTTTGGCAGTGTGCGCAACAGCCGTATCCGGGAAAAGATGTACAATGATTGGAACTGCATCAGGTGGGATACCCTGGAGGTCCGCATTGATCTCATACGCATCCACAACATTCTCAACTATGGTAGCGTAATGTCCAGCAATCTCATTGATCATATTATCGTAACTGCTCCAATCCAAAAAGGCTCTCAGGGGTGGATCATGAATGTGAAACATGATAACTTCTTGTCTTTCATTTGTAGAGCTCGGTGGACGTATTCCAGAACTTGCGACTGAGCTCGGCCCCTCTTCAGACGCAGTCGGAAATACTAGTGTCACCTTCCTGATTTGCAATTGGAATATGGGCAGTACCGGTTTGACCACTCGAAATGGCATCCATGAGATTGGCTTCATTTCCATTATAGATATCATGTTTGGATTGAATGGTTTGAACAAATGAAGTGATCTCAACATCGATTTCCTCATCTCGGCTCAACACGGCCACTTGTGACAGCGGAGCCTGAGATGTGGTTGGATGATGGTTAATCTTTCGTATGCGCCTTCCGCTCCAAGGTTTCTCTGGCCAATTCACGAGGGCAATCTGTGCAACTTGCAAGCAACTCATTTCTATATCATCATCATCACCGAGCAAAACATCAATCTGATCCTCAAACCTAACACTTCTCTGTACAAAGTTTTTGGAATAGGACCTTTGAGATGGAGCTGGAGTGCGAAGTGCAGAAATGAGCTGTGCAGGATTGTGATAAAATGGCTGAGAACAAAGAAGGTCAAACCCAACTTCCCATTGGAGATTCAAAGCATTCAGGCTGGCTTGAAACGGGCTAATGTATCGGATTTCATCCATGATGGAATGCTTCCAAGGCAAAAGGTAACGTGAGAGATCGCCCCACCAATCGCATGCTGCACCAAATGGCTCACTGGCAATTTGATAGGCCTCAACGATTGATGCATTAGGCTGCACAGTACAGGCCTCATGTAATGAATTCCTTTGAACTTCATTAACACGGCCGACAATCACTGCTTGGATGACGGTCCAAATGGCTCCAAAGCCCTTGGCCGCTTTTGACGCTGTGTGTCGTCCTCCGCAACCTCTGGATCTTGAATCTCCACAACCTTTTGTGGGTCGAACTCCAATCCCAACGAGCTTGCACAGTTTTGGAGGATTCCCTGAAGCTGTTTCCTCAGAGCTTCCTCCTCCTTGTCCACCTGATCTTCTGGTGCTTCCTCCGCCTCTGTCTGCGGCGGTGGGGGAGCTTGAGATCCTCCTGCTGTCGCACTGCTCAATTGTTGGATGATTCGACTTGT
Organism: Cladocopium goreaui; assembly: GCA_947184155.2. Classification (NCBI taxonomy): domain Eukaryota; class Dinophyceae; order Suessiales; family Symbiodiniaceae; genus Cladocopium; species Cladocopium goreaui. The sequence continues at coordinate 179,817 of CAMXCT020000462.1, read as the reverse complement.
TGCCGTGACTTCTGATCTGGCCTTGCCCGCCAGTTCTGTCAACGTGGCCTGATGTTTCCGATAATCTTCGAGTTGCTTCTCCCAAAGCTTGATGCCGTTTGCGAGATGGGCCATCCATAGGGATCTGTGTGCCCTTCGCTGGTCGGCAACTTCGCCAAGGTGTTTCTTGACCTTCCCCAAATGCTTGGTAGCTTGGTGTAAGCTCTTGATTCCCATTCTTCCTGTTTCCTGTTCTGTTTTGGCGATGAACTGTTTTGTTTCTTCTGGCATTGTATTCGGATCTGGATAGGCTTTCCGAAGATGGTCGAGAAATTCCTGTTTCTCGTTGCTCGAAGTGGCTGGCATCTGGCTGGCAAATGGGTTCACAGGTGGCGCCGAGATGGATCCAAACTGAGAGATGTCCATAGGGGTCCAAGGCGCAAAGCTCTCCCCTTGCTGGAAGGGTGAGACATGCTCCACTTGGCTGCCTTTGTTCTGAGACAATCCCTTTGAAGGACCTTTCTTCCCCTTCCCCTGTCCTTTCCCTTTGCCTTTCTTGAAAGGCTTCTGTTGGCCAGGCTGGCCATCGCCATCCAGCCGATACCTTGTAGATGTCCGGCTGGTCGATCGACTTGATGCCCAGCTCGCATTGTCTTCCCAATCGTCCCACGTGTAGGCATTCCACTCGTGGGCTTCTTGATTCTTCGGCCGAGTGGGGTGACGAGTGCCATCTGTCCACTTTCCCCAACAGATTGCACATGTTGTCGCCCATTTCTTGTTGATACGTCCGCAGCTGCATTTCCACGGGTAATAGGCATCGTTCGGATCTTCCTCGTTCAAATTCATGGCTTTGCTGATCTGGGTAAGGAAAAAATAGTCCTTGCTGTGATGCTGGCTTAAAATTTTCCAAATCTTCCTCAAGGCAGGTTTGGTCAAATTGATCCAACCCTTCTTGTGCAAAAACCAATTGCGTCTGGCTTTGGCTCTGTCTCTGCGCGCTTTCCTTCTCGTAGTCGTACTGAGTGATGGAATCCTTGATGAATGTAAAAAGGATTGTAAATCCCAGGAACACGTGTAGGAAGCTGCACATAAAGGTGCACGAACCAAATTGAGTATCCCAGTGATACGCACACTGGCAGAAGCGAAAACAGTAAAGGACAATCAATGAATGAGGAGGCAAACTACCAGGGCAAACCAATACAGTAGATACCAGGCTCGTAATCCAAAGAAAAGGTCAATACCGTGATACAAGGGCAAACACACCAAAGGTCAAAGACAGCTGAGGTGCAAAATAGGAATTTGAATTGAATGTCAAATAAAAATCGCCGATGTAACCCGTCCGAAATCAAGAGCTGACAGTGGCCAATCAAATGGCAGCAGAGCCCAGCTCAAAGGTATGGTCAAATCGGATGAAAAGTCTGAAATGCCGCACCCGTGGGTTAAATCACAAAACCCACTCAGGTCAATGGCTCTCCGCACCCGTTCACGATACACAGAAAGCGAGGGGTGGTTTGAACCAAAACCTTGCATGCACTCCATTTGCGCATCTGTCAAAGCGCCTGGAACCAACAATCGACGGTACACCTGTTCCAAAGGTGTCATAAACCTGTCGATGTTGTCCCTGTAAGTCCGAACAGGAGGGCCATCTTCATAGAAGAACACGTTGTCAATGATGTGTGTAAGCTGTTCCCATGAAGCCCTATAACTGAAAGCCACCATAATGATGTGGCAAAACGCTGGATGCATCTTCGGGCCCAGAAATTGACACCAACCAAGGATTCTTCGCAAGCGAAAACTTCCACGGAACACATTCTCATCAGCGGAAGTATTGTTCCAATTGTAATCCTTGGTTCCTGCACTGAGTTCATCAGACATAGGCACTAACACAGCATAATACTGTGTAGCCCATACCTCACTGTCTTCAACAGTGCATTTGCCAATCGAATCCAATAGGAAGTATTGCGAGTTGGCAACAAAGCACATTGAAGTCAACTCTTTGATTTTGGCGTAAACACCAGCATCCTCATTGACTGACCCCAATGCACGGAAAGCTCCGAGGCCATGCATCGAGAGCATCCGCATCACGCCAATGCCACAGAAGCTCAACATTGTAACAAACAATGAAGTCATCTGGACATACCTCGCTCTGGCAACGGAAAGGAGCATCTGCGATGAACGCACAAGCGCACAACGCATAGCCAGGAAATCGGTAAGCACCACTCCATTCAGACCAAATGCTGGCATAACGTTGGCAGTAAGATCAGGCGCCTCTAAACGAGGCTTCTTCGCCTTCTCCTCCTGCTTCTCTTTGCCTACGTTCTCAGCATGACGCTTGTCAGCCTGTGAACGATTGAACTTGTCCATAAAGGATTCTTGACGCTTTCCTTTTCCTTTTCCTTTAGGGCTTTTACCCTTTTGTTTCCCTTTGCCTTTCTTCATTCCATCAGATTCTTGAGTCTCCGGTTTGTCCTCGGCTTTAGCAGCCGCGGATTCGCCATCAGTAACGGCACGTCCCTTACCTTTGCCACGTCCCATCCTTGAACGGAAATGGCTATGGTAGGAACATATATAAAACAAACCCCAAAATAATAAGGGGTTTGTATGCTTCAGCATCAGACAATAAACGAACCATAAGCATCAGGATCATCATGGATCATCTGTATCTTATCTCACAGCCAAGTGTCACAAAGTTGAAGGTCACAGCTCTAAGCATTCCCAGTGCTGGAGCCAATGGGACTTTTACGACGATGGCCAGATCGCCAGTGAGGCCCAAAATCTCCCGCACCGAGAAATCAGGTGAGAGCTCCCGCAGGGAATAGAGCGCATCCTGCGTGCAAAAAATGGCTACAATCAATGAATCAATGGATTGATTTAAGGGAAAATGTATGAACAATCTATGAACATGTGCTGGAAAAGTCTTATTTTTGCCTGCAACTACAGGGATTTCCTGCAGATGTTCCCTTAAACCAACTCCCTGAAACCAATTCTAGGATACATCCTGCGATAGCATCATGTAAGTGGAAGAATGCAATATGATAATGACGTATATATATATATATATACATACACGTATCTGTTGAAACTCGGTGCTGACTTCACCCTCAATTCCGTGAGAAAAGAACAGGTAAACACTCTAACATATGTGGTTTTCCCTGAAGGATTTGCACATAATAAAAAACATCCGAATTATCCTTCCATCAACATAGATTTGGGAATTATTTAGAAGGTAATGTCTCTCCGCCGACCCAACTGATAACTCTTACCAAAAATCGCACTGCGTTGCTGGTCGCTGGTTTCAACCCACTGAACATATTGTAACCAGTTTGGGATCATCATCCAATTCCTGGGGATGCACACCTAGTTCAAACAGTGCACAGACCGAGGAGTTGTCACACTAATTTTGTTTGGGGACTTCGTATCTTATTGGTTGCTTGAAAGCATCTGCTTTCTCGTCTCATACTGGACCAAACAGGTCTAAAAGCCCGTCAAATCGCAGAATGCGAATCACGCAAGTTATCACACATAATCAACATGGCTATGGGTCAAAACCCTGGTGCCCTGGTTTTCAAGTCAAAATAGTTGGTGCTTATGGATATCCATCCCCCAAACATTTGGGCAAAACACTGGTTTTAGCCCATCCATGTATTTACTCGATTGGATAATAATCATTTCCCCGGACATACAGTTTGCATAAAACGGGGGTGCTATTATCCCCCATTGTCAAACACAACCATATCATATTGTTGGTTGTCTACATCCCATTGTATCCCCACTAGTCAATAAATCCTAATGAAACCCATAGATATATTCACAATTACTTTACTTCGAGCGATCCCCACCCTGACGCACTAGTCTGCCATAGTTTCTGACAATTTGACATATCTATCTTCTGGAAATGTATATACATATGTATCAATAATATAGTAATTAATATATATGTATATATTGTGCCATTCTATCTGACATTCTTTCTGGCATATACTCAGACATGCTATCTGACATACTTTCTGGCATATGTTCTGACATTCTTTCTAGCATTCTATCTGGCATCTATTTTTACATTCTATCTGACATCTATTTTGACATTTTTTCTAAGATTCTTTCTGGCATTCTATCTGCCATATATGTTCTGACACTCTACCTGGCATTCGTTCTGGCATTCGTTCTGGCATTCTATCTGACATATATCTGGCCAATTTACAATAATTCGCACCTCGCCATCTCGTCGTCGATTAGGTTTGGGGAATTACTGGGCTCGTACCTTTGCCTAACAGATCACGTTGGCGCGCTTCTTTTCTTGGCCAAGGAATACGTGAAAAAACAACTTTTCATAAGCTGAAAAGTTGATTCCCCTCTAGACCGAATAGAGGCATTGCACTTGCGACCAAACAGCCAGAAACACTTTTCAGCCTCTGAAAGTGTTTCTTGCTCATCGTCTTGTCCACTCAAGAAACCTCACCTCATGGGTGCGTAAATTAATCACATCGCCTCGATAATTTGCTATGTCTACCTCTTACCTCGTAGATATATTCTGACATTCTCTCTGGCATGTGTTCGGGTCCACGCATGCATGGACAACATCCGGAGCTGGCGATATGGAATTGGCCCACTGCATCCGGAGCTGGCCATGTGCAGTTTGGGTCTAGGCATGCCCCACAGCATCCGGAGCCGGCGATATGCAGTTTGGGCCCAGGTGTGGCCCACTGCATCCGGAGCCGGGAGGAAGATAGGAGTGATTCGGCGGGGAAGACAGAGGTTAAGGAGAAGGAGTGAGGGAGTTGCACCTTTGTTCCAATCTACAGACCCTCACCTGGCAGGTGGGAATAAATACCTAAAAAAACATATAAAACATCTTATCTTCTACATTCCATCATATACACATCCCGATTAAACATCCCATATTTGCATATATTTGCTCTACTAAATTGCCAAATGCCCGAGTTAAGCTCTAGATACATCCCATTGCATCTGAATTATATCCCCATATATACATATTGGTACATAGTATTGTCGGTTTTACACCTCCATTTTTAGACACATGTTCAAAACATTGAAGTTGAAACACTCTACCATTAAATCTCCAAACCACCTCATAGGATCTGAAATGATATCGAACATATTGGAACTATATACCAAAAATATCATACCATTAAATATATCGTATTGATTTTAATTGAACTGTAGATATATCTGGTTGCATATCCCCATTACATCTCCCCAAAAAGATATTCTAATAAATTTAGCCATTAACTATACTCCATTAAAATGATGGTACACATATTATCAATTCTACATATCCGAAAACATCGAAGCTGAACTATGGTGGATTTCACCCGTCAAAATATTTTCATGATTATATATCCCAATTGAATATCCCGTTCAATCCCAGTAAATCATCACTAATCGTCATTATTGACCATTGTTAAGCACTATTAACCATGATTAAACCACTATGACTAACCATTAACCACTACAAATGACTAACCATTAATAACCGTTCATCATTCATCATTATTCCAATCACTATGAACCATTATATAACCATTATTATTAACCATTATCATATTTATCATTAACCATTAACCACTATTCACCATCATTCACCATTGTCAGCCCTCCCAGATCCATCGTCACCTCTAGCTGGATAGACTTCTGATGCATCGAACGGATATCCAATGCCGCGAAGCGCGAAGAGGATTCATCAGCTGTGCAATGCCAGGCCTTAAAATGGTGCAAGGAGTGGCGAATGCGAATGCCTTGGATGATAAGGAAATGATCTTTGTCAATGATAGGTCAAGAATAAGTAGATGATAAGACAAAGAGAAGTGGATGAAGAGTAGATAATAGGGACATGATAAGAGACTGATAAGGAGGTCAATGATAGGTAAATAAGTAGATGATAAGAATATGAGAAGTAGATGCCAAGGAAATGATAAGTTGATCATACGTAAACAACAAGTAAGGTAGTAACGAACAAGTACATGACAAGTAAAGAATAAGTGAATGACAATGAGTTTTTGACAAATAAATGATGAAATGAACAAATGGGTAAATAATATCATCATAAAACATTACAAATATATATGATAACAAGACAAGTGAATGATGAACTGTAAGTTAAAGGTAAATGGGAAGCGGATGACAAGTAGAGAGACAGTAAATGATAGGTGAATGATAAACAAATGACAAGTACATAACCTTAATTTTCAAGGCATCTGTGCATGAAAAGTGACCTTACTTTCAGCATCGGTGTATAATATAGGTGTCATCGTATGTCATCGTACACGACGATATTGATATAACTAGGCCATCTGTATAGGTCTATAATTTAAGATCTAAAAGTTGCTTAAAATGGAGAATGGGTACAGTTTGTGTCCAAAAACAACCAAGGAATTACTGGTAACCAACGACTCATACTTCATACCTGAGCCTTCTTGTAATAAGCCCACCTCAAACATCATTGGCTTGCCCTGTTGGCGTTACACGCGTCTAAACAAATCGTTAGAGACATGAGTTTGGAACGTGAAACCAAAATTGTGGTATCTGAATTTACTTGTGATGGCACATTTGGCTTCTTCAGAAGCCCATCATCTATGATCTATCATAGTCTCCATCTCTGCATTGCTTTCATCTCGCTTTTGGTTCGCTGAGCGTCTGCTTTGGGCTCGACATGCACTGGGACATCTTCGCCAGTTCTCCATTTCAAGACCTTCGTGGAGCGCAAAACCGCGCCATCATGATGAATTTCTGACCTGGCGCGGTTCGAACGCAGGGGACCGGAAATCTGAGCCCTAGAGACAAACGAAAGGAACATGGATCACATTGATTTAAGACCACGTCTTGAGAAATGTTGTGTCCTTTATTTCCTTCTGTGTGGCACTTGGTGATTCTCATTCATGTACATCAATGCCACTCTCCACATTCCGCCCGCACCATAGTTATCTCCCAGCATTTCATGATGAAACAATCTGCAGAAAATACCAAAATATTAATAGGGTTCTTAACCACTTACAGAAAAATACTTGGAGATACAGTTCCACTTAGTGGGGTAAATACGGTCAGTATATAGCTATAGTATGCTATAGTATGCTATAGATAGAGTGGTCACATCAGATCCCAACGTCAATGCCGGCACGACAAGCCTAGTTGTACGAATGAAAGCAACCCCAGTTGTTCACCATGTAGACCAGCGACATGGGTCTCTGAAAATCGAGTATACCCCCAAAAAGCTGAAGAAAACTTGGGAAAACTGATCATTTGAATGCGTCCATTCGGGCTTTGGATGTTTTCCCATGTTTTTCCCTAAAAATTTGAGGATAACCATGGATAACCCACATCTCGGAACCTCAGAAAAGCATCCGGGTTGTCCGACTCCATATCTACCCACAGATGGAGCCAGCGACCACGAGCCAAGGGAGCGATAAAAATGCCGCAGTCCTGTTCACCGTTGCGGATGCTGTGTCCAATTTGGATGCCACATGCACTGGAAAAAAACATCAAACATTACATATGGGATTTCACGTGACTTAACCAACAAAAATAAGGATTCAGCCATCAAAATTGGGGACGTAACCAACAAATATGAAATTCAATGGATTGATGTGAGGCAAATTCTACAGGAAAGCAGGGTTTCTGAGCCCAAAATGTGTTCCTTTCATCCATTTCTGGGAAACATTGTCACTGTATGTCACTGTAGTGAACTTGGACAAACATGTCAGACCTTCTGAGCTGGAACAACATAAACTATATATATGTATGTATGTACAAAATATTATATGTATATATATAATATTCATTAATATTCTATGTTCCAAGTCCAAGTCTCATTATCTAGAGTTGTTGTATACCAATAGTGTCCGGAAGAAGTGGAAAAAGCAACAAACTGCTCTGGTCGGGACCGAACTATCAGTGACGTTGGATTTGCAATCATTGATCATGGCTCACAATTGCCTAATCCCTTCATCTTGCAGATTTGTTCCAGCATCATTCTCCGGAAAATTATGTCGGGAACCTGCGGTTACTGCGGTTACGTCCTCACCATCGACGTCACTGATGGAGAAGAACTGCAAGGGATGCTTCGCAGATACCTCCAGCTCCTCTTTTGGATCATCCGTCAAGGTCGGATAGTCAAACTGCTGACACCTTAACGACGGCGCAAAATTTGTGGTGGGATGGTTGTCAAGCAAACTACTGCGATTCGCGGAAAGGGTCGGTCTATCCTCGATACCGTAGACTGTATGCCACTATGTCGAGTTCAAATGGGTCACGGACATGCTGTACCATAGTACAGCAAATTACTACATGCTCATCAGCCAGTTGTCAGTGGCCGTTACCTTTACCATCACCTTCTGCTGATATCTCCGAGGGGCTCGTGTTCAGATTCATCTTCAAGCACAATGTTGGCGTAGATGGTTGGATTTTCTGCACCATGCACCAACAAATCAATATGCAGTTCACCCACTTTGGTGTTTTTCGCATTTCCGTTCAGCCGGAAGGCGCGATTCTCCATGTTGATCCATATGGTTCCTGTCAGGGTCCGCGGCTCTAAGTGTGCGGCCCAAAGTGGCTTCCATATCCATCAGGAAAAACATGGGATGTGCTGGGAATTGTTGAAAGATGTTCCAATTTTTTTAACCCACCACTCATGAAATCCATTGATTTTTGTTTCAGAAATGGAGGCTTCCAAAGTCATGGGGGTACCCCAATAGCTGGATGGTTTATTTCCTGGAAAATCCTATCAAAATAGGGCTAACAAAAAATAATCCATTTTGAAACCATCCATTTTCATAGGATTTTCCATTTTTAGTAGGATTCTCCATGAAATAAATACACACAAGTAAACCACCCAGCGATTGGTGGTACTCCCATGGAAAAAACTCAGCGACCTTCACTTCGACTCACATGGCCCGCGGGACTGGCCGCGACTGCGGAGTAGTCAAAGGCGATGTGATGCCAACGCTCAATCTGCCTGGAATTTAAGGAGATCAGCTTCACCAGTGAAGCTGTGGGACGAATGATCATTATTGTTGATAGATAATCATAGGTAATGATATAGATAGATAATAATCCCTAATTTCCAAATGATAGATCATACAAGTCATTGACATGTGAGGATGGGAGTCGGTGAGAGTCTAACTGAAGTGGTGCCATGGTGTCGCCATATGTTGCCATGGTGCGGAGGGTCAGGATCTTCAAGCATCACAGCAATGTCTCCAGGTAGCAAACAGCTCTGAAGCAACAGGACTGGCAAAGTCCAGTCCTGGTGGCATGGAGATTGACATGAAACAATGGAGAAAAAGGGGCCCCTCTATAAGATGGTCTATTTCTTTGAAACTCTGACCTTCCCCACTTGGAGATACTTGGAGAATGTTTGAACATGTTTGAACTCAAATTGTGAACTCGGGCCTCGTTGATGTTTGTATATAGTTCAATTTTGTTCTACATGTTCAAGCTCGAGCATTTTTTTGGAATTTTCAGTGTTCCTGTCAACTTTCACCGATCCAAAACACCACTTAAAGAGTCAATGCGGAGAGGAGGCAACAGCAACAAAAAACCGTAGAACGCAAAAAGAGATGTGGCTATGAGTCAAAACATGTCAAAACCTTGGTGCGCTGGTACCCTAAAATAGCTGGTTAATGGATGGTTATCCCATGTTATCCCCCCCCAAATGGTATCAACTGGGACGAAAGAAGGGAACCTGTGGCCATGTCCGGCCATGTCCTGCCTGGAATTGATGAAAAAAATACCTCACTGGCACTGCACTTTTTTTTTCTTTTTTTCTCCATCTTTAAGCTTCGACAGGTTTGTAAATGGGACTCTTCCAAACTACTAAGTTACT